>JANZLH020398425.1:0-10726 GCA_026770325.2 Erythroxylum fimbriatum
TTGGTCGATTAACAGATACCAGGAACACAACTGTAGATGAACAAGTAGCAATGTTTCTGTACATTCTTGGACATCACAAGAAAAATCGCACGATAAAAGCTGACTTCTTACGCTCAGGAGAAATAGTTAGTAAGCATTTTAATTGAGTATTAAATTCATTTCTTAGACTTCAAGGATAATTGCTTAAAATGCCTAAACTTGTAATTCATAATTGCTTAAAGTGACTGCAAGATGAAGGAAGTTCAAAAAAAACACATTGCAAAAGGAAGAGGAGAGTTGATAGTTTAGTTTCATGTTTGAAACGTATCTCTGAAAAGTTTACTGAAGGTTTGGAAAAATCTAACAAACAAATGGCTAAAGTTGCATAATCTATTACAGGGGCAAATCAGAAGGAATCTGATAATGGGCGGAAAATAGACGAACTTAGCAAATTTAAATTCTTAACACAAGCTAAACGTATTAGAGCTGGAATAAAACTTGTAAATAATCCAAATCATATGAATTATTTTTCACTCTTCAGGATGCTAACAAAGAACAATATCTAAGGCAGATTTAAAGAGTAATTAATTTTTAAGATTTATCTTTGTACTCGGTTAAGGTTTTTTTAGTAATTTTCAATACTATATTTGTAAAGATATCATTGGAAACAAAAGTCAAAATTAAATTACATTCAATGAAATACTGTTGCATATCAAACACTATAATAAGAATCCACTCAACTTTCCTATTAGAATTCTTATAAGTATTTAAACATGTGAATATCTTTACTTTCCATAAATTTATTTTCCGAGGAATCAGATTCCAAATTCACTTTACTTTCTACCAACCAACCGGGGCCAAAGTGTAATTACAATATTTCTAGCAAGGAGATTAGTCTAGTAGCAGCTGATCTGAACTTTCTGAAGCAGCTGATCTGCACAGATCTGTAAAATCACAAATGAGTGTTGAATTCATTGACAGAAACACCATGCGATAATAGCACTGTAAGCTGGAACAAAACCGGATGAAATACAAAATTTTGACAAAAGAAGACACCCAACAAAGACTACGTTGAACCCAATCATTACTCAAACAAACCCTTGGCTTCTTTTCTATATGAAAAAGACCAACCCCAACACTTCATTTTCCTCTTTGCAAATAATGAGGAAGAGGACGATCTACAAGGCACCATTAAGAAACTAGAATCAACCGCCTCCCCAAATGATCAAAAACTAATTCACAAATACTGCTCACTTCAAAGCAAAAGCTCACTAGCAAATACCAACCAGCCTTTTGACCTTCTCTGATTCCACTTAAGAATTATATAAACATAAAATTTAACAACTTTCCAAGCCCTCGTGTTAAACAAGCACAAAATTAAATCTGAGATGCTCAAGAACCCAATATCTAGTTCAACCACCGGAAACTGATGGTTAAAATCCAGATTTTCAGAGAAGTAACACCATACAGAGAACAAAATAGAACTAAAAATTTCCCAAAAAATAGTCAAAATCGGTGTCCTATGAACCCATCCCAATCATATACAGATAACCAAAGTTTCCCAGAACTAGTAAGTTAAGAAAAAAACAGAAAGAAACAAACTTTAATTACCGTAACGACATTCAAAGCTAAAACAAGATTATCACCATATAGAGAACAAAATAGATCAAAAAATTTCCCAAAAACAGTCAAATTCATTGTCCTATGCACCCATCTGAATCATATATAGATAATCCAAGTTTCCCTGATCTAGTAAATTAAGAAAAACCAGAAAGTAACAAACTTTGAGCTTAACGATGTTCAAAGCTAAAAGAAGCGTAGCCTTCTCGTATTCGTCGCTCTTCGATCATCACCGGCTCCAGAATCGGACTCGTCGTGGAACCAGCCAACCGACTTCTGGGCTTCGTAAACAATCTGTGAAATCCCTGAAACAACAAAAAAAAAACCCAAATCCCATTCATCTCCATACATAAATTCGAGACATTAAAGAAAGAAAAAGACAAACCTTGCTTGACGGTACGCTTGTTCTCGCGGATCTCCTGTACGGTGGTGGAGATTTTCCAGTAAAGTGGTCGGCCGATGTAGAAGAGTAGCATAAAGAGTAGAGCCATTGCCACCAACCTGAACGCGATTCTCCCCGTCGTCGACGCCATGCCGTTTCTTTCAGTTGAGTGTGTGGTCGTGTGTGTGGAAACGATTGTACTAACTATAGGAGGATAGAATGGAGTTTTCCCTTTCTAGTCCGAAGGACAAGCACGCAAGTCCCACACTTTTATCTTGGACACCCATTACCGTCTTTGTCCATCTGTCCAAAGGACAGAAATGATAGCAGACAGCAAGCAAACAGTAGTTTGGACACAATATTTTTGTCCTTGTCCACTGTCCTCAGGGGTGAGGACAGTAACCATACACTGGGCAATAGTCGTTGTCAACTCTATTAATGTGATGCATGTAATTCCTATTCTGAAATTTGTTAAAAAGTTAATGTAAGAGATGATTGGGATTTTGTTATAACCGTTGATAAAAAAGGCATAAACAACTCCATTATATATTTTACACAACATTATAATCATGATTATATAATGGGACATATGTAACATATATATCTTTTGTCAACTCTATTAAGAAGTTGATGCAAGTAAAAACGATATAAAAATGAATGTCACGAGTGTGACATGTTAAGTCACACCCGTGAGACCTTCTCTGTCTTGACTTGTTGAGTCACACCAGTAAGGGTTTTTTTTTAACAGAAATTTGACTTGTTAACTCATAACCGTGCATCGAATTCATGCCTGCGACTAACAAGTCACAGCCTTAAACACATTAATAGCGTAAAGAATCAGAGTTGTTGAAAGAAACAGACGGTTGTGCTTAATAGTGACTAATAAGTAAGGAAGTTGAAGTCACGACTGTGACTAATAAGTCACAGGCATGACGATAAGATGGAAGCGGGAGTCGTTGGATCAAAGGAAAGGTGTACTTAATACACTTAATAATTATATTTTAATTATAATTAATAAAAAATTTAATCAATTAATTATATTTAAATTAATTAGATTATAATTAATTAATTAATTATATTTTAATTTATTAATCAATCACTTATTGTTTAGTTAATTAATTAATTATATTTTGATATGTGTTAAATATATTATAATTAATTATGTCTAATAAATAATATTTTAATTAATAAATAAATATTTTAATTGATTAATCAATCACTTATTGTTTAGTTAATTAATTAATTAAACTTTAATTAATTATATTTTTATATGTGTTAAATATATTATAATTAATTAATCAATTAATTATGTTTTAATTAATAATATTTTAATTAATTAATTATATTTCAAATAATTTTATAAAAATATATATGTGTCATAAGTGTGACACATCGTCCATTTGATCCAACGGCTACTTGTG
Organism: Erythroxylum fimbriatum; assembly: GCA_026770325.2. NCBI lineage: Eukaryota > Viridiplantae > Streptophyta > Magnoliopsida > Malpighiales > Erythroxylaceae > Erythroxylum > Erythroxylum fimbriatum. The sequence continues at coordinate 3,403 of JANZLH020398425.1, forward strand.
ACACATCATCCATTTGATCCAACAGCTCCCGCTTCCATCTCATCGTCACGCCTCTGACTTATTAGTCACAGTCGTGACTTCGACTTCCTTATTGTGACTTCGAATTCCTTACTTATTAGTTACTACTAAACACAATCGTCCGTTTCCTCCGGTGACGGAGCTAGAAATTTATAATAGGAGGGTCTAAATATTTAATTTTTTTAAATTTTTGAAGGCCTAATATACTACTAGCCTTCAAATAACTTCATCCTCATATATGTAAATATATATAATATTTAATTTTTTAAAATTTTAAGGGGCCCACTGCACCAGTGGCTCCCATGTAGCTACGTCCATGGTTTCATCCAACGGCTATGATTCTTTACGCTATTAATGTGGTCACGGCTATGAATTGTTAGTCGCAGGTGTGAATTCGATGCACGACTGTGAGTTAATAAGTCACAGCCGTGATTATTATTATTATTATTATTATTATTAGATGAGAGGTGTCATAGGTATGTCATACGTGTGACACATATATATTTTTATAAATTTTTTATGAAATATAATTAAAATATGATTAATTAATTAATCAAAATATTATTAATTAGTTGATTAATTAAAACATAATCAATTGATTAATTAATTATAATATATTTGACACGTATAAAAATATAATTAATTAACTAAAATATAATTAATTAATTAACTAAACGATAAGTGATTGATTAATCAATTAACATATAATTAATTAATTAATTACATTCTAATTAATTTAAATATAATTAATTGATTAAATATGTTTATTAAATATAATTGTTAAGTGTATTAAGTACACCGTTCCTTTGATCCAACGACTCCCGCTTCCATCTCATCATCACACCTGTGACTTCGGCTTCCTTACTGTGACTTCGGCTTCCTTACTTATTAGTCACTACTAAGCACAACCGTCCGTTTCATCCAATAGCTTTGATTCTTTACGCTATTAATGTAGTCATTGTTGTGACTTGTTAGACGCAGGCGTGAATTCGATGCACGGTTGTGAGTTAACAAGTCACAGTCGTAATTAATAATAATAATAATAATAGATGAGAGGTGTCACAGGTGTGACTTATGTATTTTTATAATTTTTTTTATGAAATATAATTAAAATATAATTAATTAATTAACTAATTAAAATATTATTAATTAGTTTATTAATTAAAACATAATTAATTGATTAATTAATTATAATATATTTAACACATATAAAATATAATTAGTTAACTAAAATATAATTAATTAATTAACTAAATGATTAGTTATTGATTAATCAGTTAAAATATAATTAATTAATTAATTAATTAATTACAATCTAATTAATTTAAATATAATTAAATGATTAAATTTTTTATTAAATATAATTAAAATATAATTATTAAGTGTATTAAGTATATTGTGACGCCTGTGACTTATTAGTCAAGCCGTGACTCATGCACGGTTGTGACTTGCCGTGCATGTTATTTTGTTTTTTAATTGAAAATGACAAAAGATATATGCGCTAATTAAATTATAATTAATAAAATAATTAATAATTATATAATAATATTAAGTTAATTAAATACTATATACTAAGGGGTCATGGACAAATATATTTTCTTTTTATCTTTAATTAAATATATTTAAAATATAACGATTTAAGTTATTAAAAATTATTAACTAATTTATTAATTAATATATAATTAATTGATTGATTAATTAAATTGTAATTAATTAATTAATTAAAATATAATTAATTGTTATTATTAATTATTATTAAGTTAATTAAGCGTTGCATGCATGGACAAATAATGGTAACGTAAAAAAGTGAGTTGAAAAGTTCTTCCATGCATGCATGAACAAATTATGATTACTTTTAAAAGTTGGCGCAAAAAACTATTTTATTATTATTATTTTTTATGATTATTAAGTGTATTAAGTATATCGTCACGCCCGTGCCTTTTTTTTTTTGGTAGAATAACGGGCCGAAGCTTAAATTAAGAAAACTACAAACGACTAACACGGGGGAGAGAAACTCCCAGCTGGTCTGCTAACAATAAATGAGAAATGCCCACAACTGGATCAGGCAGCCAGTGAACCCCCAAGGGAAGCCCATAGCTATAAGTGGCAAGCCAATCGGCGCAACGATTACCCTCACGGTACATATGACGCACGTGTACTTCCCAAGGGCGGGAGAGGAGCGCACGGATAGCACGAAGTAGAGCATTGACCACTGAACAAGAGTCAGAGGAGATGAGCGAAACCACCAAGGCTGAATCCACGGACAGCTCGATACGCATATAACCAAACTCCCAAGCTAGCTTCAGCCCATAATTCAGCACTCCACGCCGAACAGCAACCAATATTTGCCCCAAAGCCCACAAGCCACCGGCCACACCCATCTCGGATGAGACCGCCTGCGGTTGCCGGGCCGGGATTACCACGAGAAGACCCATCAGTAGCCAAATTAACCCAACCATCCCGAGGTGGGTGCCAACGAACCTCAGTAAGCTGAACACCCCGTGGAGCCGTGGAATGGACCATAGTACGGTAAAAGGGAAAAGCCGTGCAGATGTCGTGAACATAGGACCAGATTTCCTGAGGGGAATGTGAGCGCAACGAGTCTGGGGCAAAGCATCTTTCATTTCGCCATTCCCAAAGCTTGAAAAGCGCCACACTAAAGAGAAGGGGCCATGGGATTACACCATGGAACCCATCAGCATTCAACAGATTACGCTCCAGCCATTGTGGGAAAGATCGGGCATAGAAATTCGGCTGAAACCGCCGCCCAACAAAAGTGTTCCACACTTGGCGAGCCCGCCAACAGTCCCGGAAGACATGAGCCAAAGTTTCAACATGGGTCGGGCATTCAGAACACAGAGGAGAATCAGTCAGAGCTAACTGGAACCGCCGGGCATTAGTCATCAGGCGGGCTTTCGCCAGTAACCAAAGGTGAGTGTGGATGCGATGGGGGCCCTGCCACTCCCAAATCAGCTTCCAAATTGACGCCCCAGGCGACCACAAATGCTATTGGAGAAGGCTGTAAGCCGACCAAGTGGAGAAGTAACCGCTAGGTTCTAACGACCAACAAACACGGTCCGCCCCCTGAGAATCATCAGGCGGAAAGGAGGCCGCAATCTTCAACAATACATCTGGTGGCAGATACCTACCAAAGTCATCCCATGACCAAGTGCCATCGACAGTAACAAAGTCACACACCCGTTTGTTTAGCTGCACCGCCGGGACCTCAACAATGGAATGGGAAAGTAAGGGACCAACAACACCTAGCACCCACAGATCAGACCAAAACCGAACACGACGGCCATCACCAACCGACCAAATGAGCCCATCCATCAACCGGGGAAAGTGGGAACAGATGCTGCGCCAGAGCGGAGTCGACCCTGGTTTCGCAACTAAAGTGGGGGAAAGGCCCGTACCCACCTTGTATTTGGCGTGAAGCACTTGATTACACAATTTCCCTGGCTCTTGGAGAAACGACCAACCCAGTTTCATGTGAAGGGCTGTATTCATCGCGCCCAAGTCATAGTCAATCGCGCATGCTTTTTTTTTTTGGCTGCCAAGCTTTTTCATATGAACGGTTTCCATCCCACCGTTCCTTTCATCCGATGGCTCCGATTCTTTACACCCTGCCTGTCATTGTCATACCTATGACTTATTTAGCACGACCTTGAATGTAATTATATATAGTTTTGTAACTATTATTTTTGTTACTTTTTCATCACCCATTATTGTCCAAGCTCCATGCACTATATTAACCATGCATTATTAATTATTAAATTTTAATTATTATTACTATATTATTACGTTCTATATATTAATATTAAGTATATATCTTAAACCGTGCATTATTAATTGTTAATTACTATTAAGTATTATAAACTAATATTAACTATATATGTAGCTCTTTACGGTTGTAACTAATAAGTCAAAATCATGAATTCAATATTAATTATTATAATATTATTATTAAGGACTATGTACTAATATTAAGTATATATATATTAGTGACAATAGTGCAATATCGCTCTTTACGGATGGGACTAATAAGTCACAGCTATGATTATTTAAATTAATTATGTCAGTTAATTTTTATTTATTATTAGTTATTACTTAATTCAGAATTATGCTCTTATTAACTATCTAATGTTTATTCCTTTCAAAAAAAAACTATCTAATGTTTATTAATCCTTTCATATTATCATTTATTAAGTATCTATTAGTTAGAATGTTGCAACACATATATATTTTTATAATAATTTTTATGAAATATAATTAGAATATAATTTATTAATTTTAATATTATTAATTAGTTGATTAATTCAAACATAATTAATTGATTAATTAATTATAATATATTTAACACATATAAAAAATATAATTAATTAATTAATTACAATCTAACTGATTTATCTATAATTAATTGATTAAAACTTTTAATTAACAATCTAAAATTATGTTTTGTTAACTTAATATTAGCAAACAAGTACATAAAAAGGTAGGAAATATCTAAAACATCGATGGCAAGCTCAAAAATAGAAATAACCTCTTCATTCAGATTTTCATCCATTAAGTCAGGAAAGCTTAAAAGGTAAGATGAATACCTGCTAAAGTTTGACATCTTTAAAATCTACATGGGCATTAACTTGTGTATTAAAATCTACCAACATTAGTTATATTTTTCCCCTTCCAAGGAGGTTTGCTGTAACCAATAACAGGAAAAGAGTGCAACATCGTTTTTCCTGCGCAATAATAATAACCAAGCCAAGTTGTTAAACTTTTAGAAGGCACTGGGAAAAAATTGCTCAAACAAATGGAAAAGACAAGCCGAAACAAATAAACTGTAAAAACCAGTATAAGCTACATATTGAGGGGCCTTGGTCGACTTTTTACTTTAGGCGCAATATTCAAGTAGATACTAAAAGATGCATAAACAAATACGGCATCACAAAAATTCACATGAATGACAAATCATCAAATCAAAAACATGCATATCTGCTAATAATCATAAGCGGTAGAAAAAATTGATACTAATTAAATAAAGAGTGATCAATGAATGATGGAGATAAGATGAAAAACTGTTGCAACTTTTGGAGTATAATCCTCATTAACATAAGATCTGAAAATTTCAATCGCACGAACATGACGTAATTAAGGCCATATACATTTCAACTGAACATAAGATCGGAAAAGAATTACATCGAAGCAAATTAGCACTATTTGCCTGACGTGACTCTATATAGGTGCATTGAAAAACCTGCCTACTAACACCTTCTACCAAATAATAAATCTCATACGACTACAATATTAAAACATGCAAAATTGTATTCAGTTAGCAAATAACAAATAATTCTTTCCATTTTTCTTTATCGGCAAGAGTGTGCGATAAGACTACTGTTAGTTATATATCTAACTACATAGTGAACAAAAGAAATTATAGCAATTAGAACTGAAATCATAGAAGTTAGGAAAATACATAAATTTGGAAGTTAGTAAGAAACAAAGATCAATGGAAGTTAGTAAGAAAGAGAGGTAAATAGCGATAAAATCATAGAGGTTTCATTATGAGAAATGATAATAATAACTTAGACCCCGAAAAAAGAAGAAGAGAAGAAGCCATGGCAGAAAAAGAGAGGAAATCGGAGGAGTTACCATAGAAGAAGGTTATGGAGAAGAAGAAGAAAAAATTGAAGTGAGCTGCTTAATAATTAATAATAATAATATCAATAACAACATGCACATACGAGAGTTATTTATTAATTGGGTTGATAGGTTTCGAATAAATGTTGTTAACTGGGTTGATAGATTTTGAATAAATGTTGTAGATAATACCAAAATTTATTATTATGAGATTTTGTACAATTTATCAATGTTAAGATTTGTTTCAGATTGTAATTAATTAATTAATTAATTAAAATATTATTAATTAGTTTATTAAGTAAAACATAATTTATTGATTAATTAATTATAATATATTTAACACATATTTAAAATATAATTAATTAATTATATTAACAACCAATTAATAATAATAATTAATTAATAATAAGACAATTATAACTAAACTAATAATTAAATAATAACATGTAAGGATTAATAATAACATGTATATTTATTAAATAACAATAACCCTTGATGTGAAAAAGCCTGATAAAAAAACAAAATAACATACACGGTTGTGACAAAATAATGTATGGGAGTCACGCCCGTGACTATTAAAGTCACAAGCGCCTATAACTATTAAGTCATAGGTGTGATTACTTAACATTTGAGTCACACCTATGACTATTAAGTCACAAGTATGATTACTCAAAATGAATATGTAATACTTATATAATAATAATAATTAATATTCAATTCACGGTTGTGACTTATTAATCACAATCATGAAGAGCTATATATATACTTAATATAAATATATAATAATTAATATTAATTAACAATTAATAATGCAGGGTCATAACTAAGATATATACTTAATATTAATATGTACTACTTAATAATATAGTAATAATAATTATATTTTAATTAATTAATTAATTCTATCTTAATTCTATTCAATAAAAAATTTTAAATAAAAATATATATGTCACAGGTGTGACTTACTTACGTGACACTTCTCTAATAACAACAACAACAACAACAACAACAACAACAACAATAATAATAATAATAATCATCATCACGGAATATAATTAATTGATTTATTAATCATATTTTTATTAATCATTTAATTATATCATAATTAACTATATTTTAACGATATTTAATTTTAAAAATTAAAAAGAAAATATATATGTCACAGGCCTAAAGAAATTAATTAGATTTTAATTAATCAATTAATTATATTTTGACTGATTAATCAACTACTTATCGGTCATGAATAAGATATATAATTAATATTAAGATATACTACTTAGTAATATAGTAATAATAATTAATAATGCATGGTTAATAATTAATAATTAATTATATTAACAACCAATTAATAATAATTATCAATTAGTAATAACACAATTATAACTAAGCTAATAACTAAATAATAATATGAAAGGATTAATAATAACACGTCTATTTATTTATCAACAATAACCATTCATGTGAAAAAGCCTAATAATAAGAAAAACAAAATAACGTGCATGGTTGTAACTTAACAAGTCACAACTATTAAGTCACAGGCGTAATTACTAAAGATGAGTATATAATACTTAATAATAATATAATAATAATTATGGTTGGGTCGGTATTCACCAGGGACCCGAGGGCCGATCGGTCGGTCCGTTGAGGATGTTGAGCCCAGGCCCAATTC
>JANZLH020398503.1:0-10711 GCA_026770325.2 Erythroxylum fimbriatum
GATATAATGGGCCGAAACTTATTGGGCTTCAATGGGATTAGGTTTTCTCTATAAATAGAGAAGCTTAGGTCTCATTAAAAAGAAGACAATAGGTTACACGAAACCCTAGCCACCATCCGAGAGAAAAATCGTTTGGCGTTCGGAAAGAATTTCAGGACGTGCTATCACACCACAGCCGTAGCTCGGATCGTGCATACTCGTGTGGATACCAGTAGAGGGCATTCGCGTTTGCAGTGTCTTGAAATCCGAAAAAGAAACAACCTATCCACGACAAAAGGTATTTTCGTACATCCTTAGTATTTTCAATTATACTTCATATTGTTGTATGGTCTTTTCCACAGTGTATTGTGAATACTCGGACCGTAGGCGATCCAACAGCCACTTCGTGCTTTCGTCTGTGAGAGGCAACCAGAAATTATAAGTTGAAGAGTATCCACTACAACATGCTGCCATTTTTTTATAGGGTTCCTAATGAAGACCCTTTAAACTTCATTCAGGAATTCTATACCATTCTTAAGACATTCTTGTTGGATGGCATAAATGAAGATCAACTCAATATGAGGTCCTTCCCATACACATTGAAGGATTGGGCCAAGGTATGGTTGATGACCCTTCCATTCGATTCATTGACTACATGAGAGGAAGTGTACAACAAATTTATGGGAAAGTTCTATTCCCATCAAAAGACTTCTGAGTTGTGGACAAAGATAGCTACCTTCACTTAGATGGAGAGAGAGTCATTCCATGAGGCATAGGAACGCTTCAAGCTTCTGTTAATACAGTGTATGCACCATCATTTTCCACTCCACATACAGAACTAGTTCTTTTATAATAGATAGACACAACAATGTCAGTACACGGTGGACAATGCAGTAGGAGGACTTGTGGGAGGAAAACTGTCGAAGAAACATATAAGATCTTCGAAATGTTAGGGGTTAATTCTCAATAAAAGAGTGTGAGAGGGAGAAGAGCAAGAGTTTATAAAGTGAGCTCAAATCAAGAAATGGTTATACAATTGGCAAAGCTTACAAAGCATGTGAAAATGCTAACCATGAGACAATCCCAAGGTGCTCTGAATCATGAGGTATGTGGTGTATATGGAGCTTTCAGTCATAGAGCTAATGTTTGTTCGTATTCTTTTAAATCTTTTGAAGGTGAGGAAGAACAAGCAAATTTACTTAATGGTTTTCAACCGAGGGAGCATAATGATCCATATTCAAATACCTATAACCCTGGATGAAGAAACCACACTAATTTCTTTTGGAAGTCGAGCAATCCACCAGCGTAGCCCTAACCACCATATCAGAATTTTCAAAGGTAGAATCAGTTCCAAGGGTAATCTTCAAGTCAGAACAAACCGAGAAAGCCTTCTTTGGAGGAAAACCTGAATGCGTTCATTCAAGCAACTGCTCATAATCAAGAGATGAACCACAAGAGATTTGATTCATTGGAATCTTCTGTAAAGAGGGTTGAGACTCAAGTCGAGCAACTCGCTACTCAAATGCAAGGCAATCAAAAAGGAAAGTTGCCCAGTCAACTTGAACATGCCAAGGTCGTTACGATTTTAAGAAATGGTAAGTTGATTGATAATCATGTTGCGATTCCTTCTAACACGTCTAATTTATTTGATTAAGAAGAGGAGAGCCTCGTTAAAGGAAAAGTGGGCAAAATGAGGAAAGCAATGGGAACGACTCTTCAAGTTATGTTCAGGGAGGGAAAAAAACTCAAGCATGTAACCAAGGGTGATGAAAAAGCAAGACTACATATGGAGACCGATCCTTATAGACTACCAGAAGTCGCCTTAAGGACTCGAAACAAAATGAGCAAATTTTTTATCTCTATAACAGGCTTTCTAAAGTTAATATTAATCTGTCGTTGTTAGATGTGATCAAGAATATTCCAGTCTATGTGAAGTTCTTCAAAGAAATAAGTACCAAAAAATGAAAGTTTGCACCACATGAGAAGGTGATAGTTTTAAAAGTAGCAAGTGCAGTCCTTCAGCAGCAGTTACCCCCAAAATTGAAAGATCTAGGGAGTTTCATCATAAAGGTATAAATGGGTAATGGTGAGGAGGTTAAGGGTATGCTTAACTTAGGAGCAAGTATAAACCTAATGCCTCATTCTATTTATGTAAAATTGGAACTAGGACAATTAAGACCTAACAACATATGCTTGCAATTAGCTAATAGGTCAATCGGTTATCCGAAAGGAATAATGGAAGATGTGTTAGTGAAGGTTGAAGGATTGATTGTTTCTGTAGACTTTGTTGTCCTAGATATGGGGGAGGTTAAAGAGCAAGGGAAGGAGCACACTATAGTCCTAGGGAGGCCTTTCATGTCCACTACCAATACCTCGATTGATGTGAAGAATAGGAAACTGAGCATGACTATTTTGGATAAAACAATAGAATTTTTAATCTTTAATGTTGAACCTATTCCTACTACTATTTCTAAAGATTGTTCTTTTGTTGATCAAATTAATGTTGCATATTTTGATTTCACCTTGCAGGAAGAAGAAGATAAGAAGTTAGGCTTGGTGAAAGAAATTGATAAGTGCTGTCAATTGCTGATTGATGCAACTGAGGGAGAGGTTGGGAAATTCTTGGAGAAAAATCCCAATGAAGAGAAGAAAACAGTGGAATAAATCACTTTGAGCATGATGGTTAAGGTATCTAGATAAAGATATTAAAGAAACACTAAATGGGAGGCAACCCACATAATTTCTGTTTTGTTTTTCAATAGTTGTATCACTTTGAGCATCCACTTTGAGTATAATGGTTAAGGTATCCAGCTAAAGACATTAAAGAAGCCCTAAATGGGAGGCAACCCACATAATTTTTGTTTTTTTCTTCAATAGTTAATTGTTATTTCTTTTTAGTTAAACTTGACTTAATCTGTTTACTTTGTTTATGCATAGGTCTATTTCTCAATCGCTTCTATTTGTCTTCCTACTAACTATTTGTCCCTCCTCAATGTCGTACGATATGCTTATTGCCATACTTCACACCGCATCGACGCAGCCACCACCTACACTTTTGTATCGTATTTCTATCCCTTTTCTTTTTATTATTTTTACTACTTGTCATTTTAATGAATTTTAGTTTTAATGTTTGTCTTTGTTCATGTTATTTTGTGTCTTAGGTCCTTCTTTTACTTTTTTTATCACATTAAAGACAATGTGATGTTTAAGTGTGGGGGAGTATTAGTTAAAATATATATATTTATTATTTGTGTGTTATGTGTTTGTTTTCCCATTTAATAGTTAGAGATGCATAGTAATGACATAAAATCAATCAGAATTAGAAATGCATAATATGAGTGAATGAGTATACTTGCATACTTAGACTGATTGACTTGGATTTCGGTTAACCGACATTAGCTTGTTGTGATAGTGAATGATATTTTTTATTTGGTAAGAATTTGAGCCTTTTTGAACCATTAAATACCAAATTCAAGTATTCTTTATTGAGAGTGTTCTTTCATGATTGAGGGACTCTAAAACTTGCTTGCAAATACTAGTTGAGGTCACATAATCTTATGCAAACATTAAAATGATAAAGGCAATTTTTATTTATCCCTTTTTTAAAAAAAATCACCATGATGTTACCTTTAGTGCACCCCCTTTGAGCTTAACATGAAACTTTTTCTTTCTTTAAACCCCAAAAAATTGAACCTTAACCTTAATTATTTATCCTCTTCATTGGACCTACCATACGGCAAGTTGAGTATTTGAATATGTATGATTGGGTTTAAGGAATAACTGTTTAAATAAGTGTAGGGGAATCATAGGATATAGTTGGTTTTTTAGTTAGAAATGGGTATGGTTGTAATAATTTGTATTCCTTCACTACATTTTACCCCTTCTAAACTTGATCTTGTTCTAAATAATAAATAAATAAGATAAAGAAAAAAGAGAAATAGAAAAGGAAAAGGAAGTAAGAGAAGATAAGCAGAAAATGAAAAGAAAAGGAGAAACATAAAATGGGGATTGATAATCTTGTTAACTTAAAAGGAAAGAATTAAATGCTTTATGCTTCATTATTTATATTACTTTAAATGCTCAATTTGTTTTGTGATTTTAAACTGTGATTTTCCTATTTCCTACCCTTAGGCTGACCCCATTATAACCAAAATAGAGACCTTTGGATTGATGTTTTTGTTTGATATGAGTGATGGAGATTGGATTAGTAAGCAAGCTTATGGTAGATGCATTACATGAAATGAACGATGAGTGAATACATATCTTACCTTTGAATGCTTGAGAAGATGGAGAGTGGAGTGAGTGTCCATCACACTTGTTGACGGTTCTTTGAAATGAAGTACTTGTTGATTTTGGCTAAATATGTGAAGAATAGCTTGTTCATGAAGTATTATGTGTTTCAAGTTTTTAGGTTGTGTTTATTGAAATAATCATTGATATCTTTGACTATTATTTGGGAAATTGTTGTTTCCATTGGTTGTTTTTGTATAGTCTAATGTTCTTTATTATGCTTGAGGACAAGCATAGTTTAAGTGTGGGAGAATTTTTGTGTCTAGTTTCTATTGTTTTTAATTGCCTTCGTATCTTAATTATGGTTACAAATCCTTGTGTTTTGATCCAAACGTGAGATAAATTGAGTGAAAATGATGTGAATATTGCATGAATGTTAAATGGATTATTTTATGAATTTTGCATGAAGGTTGAAAGGAAAGTTGACATAAATCTTGCTTAAAAAAAAGAAGAAAGGTGGTGACATAACTTGTCACCACCGTGACAAGTGCTTGACTTTGCATCATTTTGGTATTAAACAAATGATTGAGAGATGAAGTTTAATATGGAACGAGAAACTATGAATGCTTCGGTTAAGAATTAGCAATATATTAACTTAAGTGGTAATTATTAGTTGGGTTTAATAATTAATTTGGATGATAAACTTTTCAAATATGAAAGTTAGATTAGTTTGTTATTTGAACCAATTTTAGAACCCAATTGATAATTTTTGTAAGGCAACTATCCATTCATTTCCCCTTAGTCATGCATAGGAGATTAAATGAGTGACATTAATTCTCAAGAGTTTTCCACTTCGATTAATCCATTCATTTTTGCTCCCGGTTAATTTCTTTTATTTTCTAGTTTAATTTTTTCATTTCCTTTAAAGCCTTCACTCAACAAATCGGGATAGAGTGTTTAAGATTGCATCTATTTTTTTTTTGTTCAAAGTTAATTTAAGTGAACCAATTTCACCTCCGTGGGAGACAACCCTGGGTAGTCAACTACAACTACCTTGTATACTTGTGAGTAGGATAGTCTACGTATTTTTAGAACTTATTTTGGGCAAAACACTTTTTTTTTCATGCTTATAATTTCAATTTTCTCAACAAGCTCATCATATGTCAAATCAATGTCACGATTATTTTCATTTGATTTAAAGTTAGAGAGTACCTCGTCATCTTTTGTCATAAAGCACATATGAGCTACATCTCCTTTCGAATGCTCACTTTTGAAGTCGTTGGTGTCATTCTAAGTGGAGGCTTTAAGTGCCTTCTCTTTACCTTTGTCCCTCTTTTCCTTCTTGTCATTTCTTTTATGTTTATCATTTTTTTAAGGAGAGGAAATTGAAACTTCATCTGTCCGGGTTTCCTACATTCGGAGCAAATAATGCTATTTGATTTACATTTTAAATCTATCTTACAACCTTTGTATTCCTTTCCTTTTGAGGAATTCTTTTTTAAGAATTTCTTGAATTTTCTAGTGATTAAAGTAATATCTTCTTCATCACTTTCACTAGATTATATCTCTTCCTCTTTACTTGATTCTTCCTTTGAGAATTTGAATGCTAAATTTCCTTTCTTCAAAAAAACGATTATTCTTGCATCTTTTGGAGCCTCATTTCTTATGAAAAGAAAGATGCAATGAGCTCCTCTAATGGTAGAGTTGTTAGGTTCTTAACTTCATGTATGGTTCTCATTTTATCTTCCCACGTTTTTTATAGTGACCTAAGCAACTTTCTCACCATAATGTTAGTATAGGTCTTTCTAAGACCCTTAAGAAGATGGATAGTATCGATAAATCTAGTAGATATACTGTAAATGCTTTCATCATGTTTCATTTGGAATAATGCATATTGATGAGTTAGCATACTAATTTTGCTTTCTTTAACTTGATTTGTTCCTTCATGATTTCTTGTGTATGTCAATTTTTGTGAATCGTTTCACATATAAGACTCTATTGTATTCAATTCTTCCCAATGTACGAAAACAAAATATGGACAACTTTAATATTTAAAGAGATTAATCTTTTTTTTTCTTGAGGATCCCATTCTTTTTCTTAAGGATCCCATTCTTTTTCTTAAGGATCCCATTCCTTTTTCTACTTAGGAGCTTTTCTATCATCTATAATTTTAGTAGGAATGTATAGACCAATTTCCTATAAGTCAGCATTTTCGGCCATCAAGAAAATTTTCATTCTTGTTTTTCAATAAAGGTAATCATTTCTATAAAAAAAAAAGGCTATACTAATGTTTTAAACCTCTTGCTTAAAGGATGATGAAGATGCTCCTAAGTATGTCATTACTACCTTTGCTATAGGATTTCGTTTGAAATACTAGCCCTATAGGCCCACTGATACTACTTGTTATTCTCTAATGGAATCCAAGAGAATGGGTGAATTAGGAGAATTCGTGAATTTAATTAAAGTATACTACCTTATAAAAACAATGTCTACAAACTATCACGCAAGATTGAACTAGAAGTAAGTGAATTATATTATACTTGTAAACAATAAAGTAAAGAATAAAGGAATTGAAATGGAAACCAATTTATAGTTGTTTGCATAATCCTTGCTTATATCCACTCCCAAGACCCGTCTTAGATTTCCACTATAATTCATTTTTTAAAGCGAAGAATAACCTTTGCGCATTCTTTTATTTTGGCAACAAAGAACATTTTTTCAATCTTTCTTCAAGTTAAATAGGAACCTCAAACCACTTTATAATAAACACAATACAATAATTACAATAAAATAGCTTATAGCTCAATCTTGCTCACTTGGATACTTTGATATCCACAAAAAGGCTCACACACTCAAAATGAGACAATGAATCCTCAAATAAGTAAAAAATAATTAGAAATATATGTAAAGGAACTCAAATAATTATTGATGCTAAAATTCAATGAGCGAACACATATTTATAGTGTTTTAGGACCTCAAATAGTAGTTGGGACCAAGAACTAATAGTTACAACATCTATATATGAAGCATTGGTCGACTATAAGGCATTAAAAGCTCCAAATTCACTAATCGTTAGAACATTAGTTGACCAATAAAGGACATTAGTCAACCAATATGATAAATTGGTCAACCAATACATCAACTAATGTTCAACAAACTCTCAGTACTTCAAATTTAATAACTTTAACCTATATTGGTTGATCACTAACATATAGGTCGACCAATTACCTTAAAATATGATTTTAACACTTTTAAATGCTCAAACTCAATTTTGATTAATATCATTAAGATTAAGAATACTTCGCAAAAATTTTAACTAAGATTATTTAAAAGATTAAGAGGCTTTTATATTAAAGAAAAATGCTTCAATACCTCTTGATAAATTTAAAGACTTATGGAATGAACTTAAATGAAATATTTATACAGGTGAGCCTTTTAGACTATCAAAGACAATCAAGTTGAGCCGACAATAAACAATACATGAAATAACCTCGATGTATCTTAAGCTTCTTCTTGACTTGATCTTGATTTGAATATTGAAAAAAATACTTCATAATCCTTTGATACAATAATGTTTGTTTTCGTATTCCTTCTCATCAACAACATTAAATTCGTTAGTAGTACTTATGCTTTGTTATCATCAAAATCTTAATTGGAAACTCCTATTGGTTCAAGTAAAAGCAGAAGTAAAAAAAGCAAAGGGAATTAACAAAGAGGACCAATTGTAACATACCACTTCTATAGAGCTTATGCCCGAACATCCAGGGGATACTCAAGGACATACCCTATGAGAATGGCATGTTAGAACAGTCACATTAACTTATTATGGCATCATACATAAGTATTCAAAATGATCAAATCTTCTCATTTTATTCAAAAATAAACTTACTTACATTGTACTGTTACAATTCATATCCATGTATTTACATTACATAACATGTGAGAGTTTTCAACTCCATACAAAATGTTAACATGAAATGAGAAGTTAAACAAACACATCCTAATTAGACTCCTAAGATATCAACTAACTAGACATTTGAACCATTCTTGTTCTCAACATGACAATACGAGAATTTTACTTTGTTGCCTTAGAAGCTAGAACTTCCTTATACCTAAAAATCAACGTTGCAATTTTGATAAGTTTGCGAACCCGGTGAGCGAACCATCATTAATATGCTCACTCTAATCAGAACACAAAGTCAAGTATATAACCAATTTCAAGAAGTTAAACACATCATCCAGTGTCAAATCCCACATCACATTTTGTCATATTTCATCAAGAACAAGTACAACATATATACAATCATTTCATAACACTATTCCAGAACAATCCATTAATTCATCTCAATCATTCATATGATACATGTAAAGTTATGTATCTACAAAAACACACACAACTTTATTTTCATTTTATTTTGTTATGACTTATCGTCTATTTATTGTCCCGTATCTGTTGCGGATACTAATCTCATTTCAATTACTGTCCCATATCCGTTGTGGACACTGGGCTCATTATTAACTGAGCTTGTGGCTCTTTGTGCACAATTCTTGAGCTTAAAACTCTTTTTCATGTTGGTCACTCCAGTCACAACTCTTTTATCAGATCATACATATCAATGTAATGGAATGCATCAATTCACATAATATGTTATCAATACTTTTTATTCAATGTGTTCATGTCATTTATCACATTTTTCAAACCTGAGTCTGGCATTCAACATTCAGTTGAGTACACATCCCATATTACACATACAATTTGAAAACACTTCCATATAAAGTCCCAAGTATCAAACTCCTTAGACCAATAATGTCCAAAATCACAGCAATCATATAAGTAATCGTTCAATAACTGAAAGTTAACCAAAAACAATTCAATCATTGTGAGAAACATCTAGGTTAACTCATAGTACGCTCCAGATAAGTTATTGCCTTAATGATCCGGCAATGTTTGGATGATAGAGATCGACTTGTGCATCTAAAGTCATACAATAAACACATAGTTCAAATATTACTAAGTTGTTCAATCAAGTGAATATACAATCATGCACATGTATATATGTCATGTTCAATGTATGCTCAATTGACTTTCCGGATATGCATCCTTATTCACAAATCTTGACTATTCAAACATCATAACTTGTATATAACTAGTTGCAATTAGGTTTATACCTTAAGTAAACTTGATTACTCTAAGTTCATCATTCATACATTTACAAACCTTTTCTAGCAGTATATTCACATAATTCTTTCCCAATTCTCATTCATTTATACCTAATACACATTACTCATATCCTTTGAATTATATTTGCATTCATAAGAACACCTTTATACTTTAACAACTCATAATTTCCAAATTTAAGCACATTGATATCAAGATAATCTATTCTTTAAGTTATAACGTCAATTAACTACCTTAACTAATTAATCAAGCAACTATCTAAGTTCATTTCAAGCCTTAATCAAGTCCAAATACACTAAAGTAAAATGAATTATACTTATGTGGTTCGAAAATTATCCAAAACAGAAAATTTTCACTTCAAAGCATTGCCCACAATCGTGGGGGACCTTCCCATGATCGTGGTATGAATGCCCCAAAGTGCACTATCCAATTTCCCTTAATTTTCCAGATTCCAATACCTTCATGCCAAATATAAGCCTATTAATTATATCTTAATTATACCTTAATTATACTTTAATTCCTCATCAATTTCATCTCCAATTCCAACTTAAAATCATTCAATTGGTAGCTCATAAACTATTTATCTTTTATGCATACAAAAACAAAACAGAAACTTTCGTTCACTTAATCTTATCATATATGTAGTCCTAGTTTTGTTTTCCAAATTCAAGAACACTTCACTAGGACCTTTCTTAAGCATAAATTCACCTTCATTTAAACTGCAAATCTCAATCTAAATCATCCATATAGCATCCTATAACCTACGATTCTCATGCATCAAAAACAAAACAGAAAAGCATCCAATTCATGTATCATTTTCAAGCACACTTCATCACCAACATCACATGCAATCCATCCCAATTTAATCATCATAAACTTTCTATTACAACATGTCATAAAGCTCAATACGCTACTTACTTGTCTAGCTTAAGTTCCACCTTAATTCATCAAGTCTACTTTGCCTTATATGGATGCAAGATCATCTCAAATAGAAGGTGGGAATTGGATGGGTTTTCACCAAAGATAAAAAGACAATAGCAAAAACAATAATATTTTGGTTCTATAACTATCTTGTGAAGGGTGCTTTACTATCTTGTGAAGGGTGAAAGCATGGATTTTTGGTGTGGCAATTGGACACAAACTTAAGAAAAACATAGGGTTGTGAGGGTATAGTGTTTCGATGGTGAGAGGAAAGGAGAAAAAGAATAAACCCCGCAGAAACTATCCCTGCAGTAGCTTAACTCATTAGGTGCTAGGTGTCACCATTTCATAATGACATTTGTCACCTATGCATGCATTCCATTTGTCCCATATATAAGCTGC
>JANZLH020398576.1:0-10705 GCA_026770325.2 Erythroxylum fimbriatum
TAAAATATTTTATTTTTATTTATTCTTATAAAATTTTCATCTTATTTATTATATTCCGGTTTGATAGCGGTTTACTATCGGTTGAACCTCTAAACCTTAAACCTTTCCTTCTAACGGTTCGATGTCCGGTCCGGTTTTTAAAACATTGGTGAATATAAAGCATTAGAAAAGGATTGGTGATCGTATGATTGATGAATTGAGAGTAATCAAACTTACATAAGGTATAAACCTAATTTCAAACAAGTTATGTACAAGTTATAATGAATGAATGGTTAAGACTTGTGAATAAGGATACATACCCGGGATAGTCAATTGAGCATGCATTAAACATGACACATCTACATGTGCATGATTGAATATTCATTTGGTTGAACAATTTAGCAATCTGTGAACTATGTTTGTATTGCATGATATAGAAGCACAAATACACCGACAACATCCATACATTGCCGGATCGTCAAGGCAATAACTATTCTGGAGCATACTGTGAGTCAACCTAAATGTATAAACTTAATTATATGTGTGTTTTCATATAAGTTATATGTGTAGTGAGTTAACTTAGATGTTTCGCACTATGCTTAAATTGTTCTTGATTAATTTTTATATATTGAACTATCATTGGTATGATTGTCGTAATTCTGGACCATCAATTATCCAAGTGGATCATTATTTGGGATTGTATAGGAAGTGCTTAATGATTGTATGTGAATGTGGGAAAAATGTGTACTCAACTGAATGTTGAATGTCGGACTCCAATCCGATGATTGTGATAAATGACTGTACACACCGAATGAAAGTTGCTGATAGCATATTATATGAAATGATGCATTCCATCACATAAATATACATGATCAGATAAATGAGTTGTGACCGGAGTGACCAACGTGAAAAAGAGCTTAATGTTCAGGAAATGTGCATAAGAGCCACATGCTCAATTGGTAATGAGCCCGGTATCCACAACGGGTGCAAGACAGTTATGAAATGAGCCCAGTATCTGCAATGGATACGGGATAGTTATGAAATGAGTTCGATAGCTACAATGTATGAGACAGTTAAATAGGCGCTCAGTTACAACAAAAATAAAAAAGAAATTGGAGTCTCATGTATATTTACATCCATAACTTTACATGTACCATGTGAATATTTGCAAAGAATGACTGAATTGAGTGGATATAATGATATGTTATGTTTGTGTACATGTTGATGATATGATTGAGATGACCTAGCTAGTATAGTTAAAGTAACTTCTGCATTTAGATATGGGTCAGTGTCAGGATCAGTTGTACCTGCAAATGTCTTAGTTATGTTTTATCAAGGATTGTATCTTTTAACTGTTGTATATTGTACATGTGAATTTTGGAAATGTAATGACATTTAAGACTGTATGTGTTTGTAAATAAAAATGGAACAACATGAATATTGGAATGTTTTATGTTATGTGCGATGGATTAAAAAAGTAAAAATTGAATTGGACTAATCGTCATAACGTGCCGTTTTCATATAATATGTTCCCGAATATCCTTCAGTATGTTGAGTATATGCTCTATGGGAGTGGTATGTTACACTAAACACGATCATATTGACAAAAATGAAAGATTGTATGAGGTAGTAAGGTAATCCTAACTTTAGTAATTCGATTTTTCCAATTTCATTCCTCTTGTTTCTAGCAACCTTAATTCTATGATACTTTCTCCTAATTGCTACTTTGATTGTTTTAATTGTTCATTAATTAATTGCTCAAACAAAGTATAATTTAAACTACTAAGGTGATTACACAATTCCTGTGGGATTCGATACCAAGTATATTACAAGACGACCTGTGCACTTGCGGTACTTAGGAAAACAAGTAGGATAGTTAAATGTCTATCAATATCATCCTTAGTTTTATATTTATCAAAGTATTCAGTTCTTATCCCATTTTTAAACAAGCTAACAATTTGAAGGATATCGAAATACTACTTTCACGAATTGCTTATGTCTAACTAGGCATTAGCAATGGCATGTATCCACCAATGGATACACCTCCAAAGTATGACTTCAACTGGGATATAGTCAACTAATTCAACCTCAATTGCATTGAAAGAGTTTATCAGCAATATTTAAAAATAGGAATTTTCATAATAATAGTTTTTTGATTTAATGAATTGATTATTGTGGTTTTTAATATTATATAATGTAAATATTGACAAAATAGATTATCTGATTTTAGAAAGTTGTTTCCTAGGATTAAGGGTAAACTTGATTCTTGTTGATAAATTGATGGTACAGTAAACGTGTAATTTTCTATAACAATATTATTATGGTAACTTACATACCAAATATATTTTATATTGCCATCGGTTATTCTAATTTGTAAAGGTTTGTTTAATTTTTTTCCAATTAGTTAATAATGTTTTAGTGGCTATACAAATAGTAGCTCCCATATCGATATACGCATTAACCTTTTTATTCTGAATAATCACTTGAATAAAGGTTGTATTCAGATTCGTTTGTTGATTCTGAATTTTGAAGTTCATATTGATATAATGAAGAAATTGCTGAATTTGTTTCGTAATCTGATTCTATAGGTTCTAGCTTATATTGTAATGTTGAATTTAGAATATTGATTTTACTTTAAATTTATTTTGGTTTCTTTTTAGACAATTATTTGCATAATGACCTTCTTCTTTACATAACTAACATCTACAGTGTATTTTATTTTGGGGACAATAATTCTTTTTAGGTTTATATTTTCGATAATCTTGTTTTCTAAATTTTTTTTATAAGGTCTAAATGGAGGTCTATATTTATTTTTAGGATATCATTTCCATCTACAGTTTTTAAATTTTGGTGTTTTGAATGAGTCCGTTGTTATATGATGATTAAACAACCTTTTTATATTAATTATTTATAAATGAAATATATGAAAAGCAATATTAATATAAATTAATAGATTTTTGTTATTTTATATTTCTATTATATTATTATTGTTGTTGTTGATGTTGTTGTTATTATTATTATTACTACTATTACTACCACTACCACCACCACCACCACCACTACTACTACCACCACCACCACCAAGACTATTACTAGTAATACTATTACTATTATTATTATTTTTAGTAAGTCAGCAAAAACTTTTATACAGATAAGAAAAAGTTATATACATAGCTAGTGATTTCTGGAAAAAAAAACTCTAGCCTACCAAAAGAGCTCACAAAGGTACTATTATTACTACTACTACTAGTATTCTTATTATCATTATTTCTTTTATTATTATTGTTATTATTATTCTTACTATTACTATTACTAATATTCGCATTATAATATTATTAATCTTAACTTTCCCCTTTTTCTTCATCCGTTTTCTTATTATTATTTCTCTTTCTTTTTATTTTGTTTTTTTCGTTCTCTCTCTCTCGCTCTCTCCCTCTCTCTCTATCTCTCTTTCCATATGGGTCATTTTTTGATAATTCAGAAAATTTATAAATAAAGAAAAAATTATGTACATCGAGAAATTGCCAAGGTGATAATCTCGAATCCCAACCGAGGAAACTTACAGCAACATGAAGAGCCCTAGTCCTGTTCCCCTCATCATACAAACACAAAACAAGACTAAAACATGTCCAACATCCACAGAGACCAAATTAAAGACAAAATTACCAGCAACCCAACCATTTCAAAATAAAAGACTCAAACACCAGCAATAATTCAATCATTTCCAGTGCTCCCACTTAGTCAGTTAGAAGTGGCTCTCCTATGGGGAAAGTACCAAAGAGATGGAGCTTGTAGCTTTGGATACCAATCACAGTTGCAAGGCCTTGCATTGATGCTCCCATCAAATAAGAGTTGATGAGTGATACATAATTTACTTTCCAACACCGATAGACATACCTACAAAATAAATAATAGAAGAAACAAGAAAAAGATAAACAAGCCAGCACCCTCCATTTACCGTCTCTAAGTGTTTAAGCTGAGTTGTTCCAGTACTTGGAAGATAACTTTAGTAATAATGTTCCCCTCTTCCATAGCTGCATTTTTGAAGGTTCTAAGGTTTCTTTTGGACTATAAGTTGTAAACAATAACAGCAAGTAGAATAAGGAAAATGTTGAGGTCAATGTTTCTGTGTCCTTGAGGTTGGTTGAACCAAAGGAGAATAGATTGGAGGTTGAGCAAGTGTGGAGTGTTTAGCTGAAAGTGGGTGAGGCAGTGTAACCACACTGATTTGGAGAAGGAACATTCGAAGAAGAGGTGGGCGGAAGACTCATTATCTGAGTGGCAGAGAGAGCAATGATTAGGGATATAAGTATAAAGGAGCTGATCCCTTATCTAGAGCTTATTAAGGACAGCTAGCCACAAGATAAAGACATACCTTAGGTTGGCCCCTTTGTGCCACACTAGATTATGCCAAGGTACTTGTGGAAGAGAAGGTCTCATCAAGATATATGTTGAAGTATTAGTGTAAATTCTTGTAGGGCTTGCAGTCTATTCTAGTTGATCTGATTCGGACCCATTTGGATGGTATGGTAAAGGCTCGAGTGTACGAATGGTCTCAATTGTGGCGTCTTGCCAACACCACATATTGTGTTTGATAATGTCAGCTACCTTTTGCACTCATTGGACGTTCTGACCGATTGATAGCTCATGGTGTTGAGAAATCCTTGAGGATACCGCTTAGGTGCCAAGGGTCCTACCATAAGAGAGTAGAAATTCCATTTCCTATTCTAAATCTGAAATGATTCCCAATAATATTTCTAACCTGAATAAGTTTCCTCCAGCTCCAAGAACTATTATTAGTCGGCTGAGTACTACAGAAGACCTTCTAAGAATAATAGAGTGAACCCACTTAACTCACAAAGCTTCCTTATCATTGAACAAAATCCATATCCTTTTTCTTAGTAAGACGTTATTCCAAGTAGACAAATGTTTAAGCCCAAGCCCACCGTCTGATTTAGGTCTACAAAGATCATTCCACTTAACCTTTGAATGAGAGTGGGGCTTAACCTTACCAGACCACAAGAGGTTCCTAAATTTAGACTCAATTTCTTTAATGACAGAGAGAGGAACCATGAAGTGGCTAGCCCAGTAGACCTAAAAAGTGGACAAGACAGAAATTACCAATTGAATTCTACCAGCATAGGGTAAGGCTTTGTGGGTCCACTTGTTAACTCTGGCATCAGTTTTATCCAACAGCGGAATACAATCTCACCTAGTCAATCTACCTGTTAAAAGAGGCACACTGAGATAGCTAATAGGAAGATTACCCCTTTTAAGCCCCGAAATGGTTTCCAATTAAAGGGGCAAAGGATCCACATTAGGAGATAAAAAGAACTGACTTTTGCTATGATTCATTTCCAACCCAGAGAAAGAGGAGAAAGTACGCAAGCAGGTAAGCAAGGTATTTACCGAGATAAGATCAGCATGATAGAACAGTAACAGATCATCAGCAAACAAAAGATGGGACAATTTAAGAGTTTTGTATCTCAATGGAACTGAAAATTAGGAGTGGCTGCTATTGTATCATTAAGAGTCCTAGAAAGCACTTCCATACAGATGATAAACAGGTATGGAGAGAGTGGGTTTCCTTGTCTTAAACCTGATTTCCTACAGAAAAATTTAGTAGGAGACCTATTGATCAAGATAGAATAAGATGGCGAGGTTACACACTCTTCAATCCACCTAATAAACATAGAAGGGAACCCTACAGCTAGCAACACGTTGAGGAGGAAGTCCTATTGAATGGAATCATACGCTTTGACCAAATCAATTTTGAAAGCACATCTCCTATGCTTATTTGAGAGATCGTAGTTCTTAAAGATTTCTTGAGCTAGAAGAATGTTGTCCCCTATACGACGATTTTTGATGAAAGCACTCTGGTTTGGGCTGATGAGGAGGGGAAGGATCGCTTTAAGTTTGTTGGATATGATTTTTGTGATCACCTTATAAATCATGTTACAACAGGATATGGGTCTATAATCCATCACAGTAGAAGGCTGATTGGTCTTAGGGATAAGGGATATAAACGTGGAATTAAGCTCTTTGTGGAGCTTCCCGTGTTTGAAAAAGTCTTGGATTGCCCTGGAGATATCATTCCCAATAATGTGCTAAGTGTGTTTAAAGAAAAGGCCATTAAAGCCATCCGAGCCCGGGGCCTTATTCGGATTGAAAGAAAATAAGACTTCCTTAATCTCCTGTGAAGTAACTTCTGCTACCAGGTTAAGTCTAAGTTGCTCAGGAATCGGGTAAGGAAAAAGAGCGAAAACATACTCACTTGAAGAAGATAGGTCTCTCTTTGTACCAATAGACTCTTGAAAGAAATTCAAAAAATGTTTCTAAATTTCTTTGAGATCAGTAATCCTATAGCCATTGCTTCCCAACAGTGAGTGGATTTTGTTTTTGTTCCTATTCGACAAGACAGAGTTATGGAAGAATTTGGTGTTCTTATCAGCCTCTCTAAGCCACTTGACACGAGAAGCTTGTTTGTAAAAAGATTCTTAGTCATTTAAGGCCTGAAACAAATTGGTCAAAGCCTTATGTTCCTCAGTAGCTAGATGAGGCCTATTAGGCAGGACTCTCAATTGATCTTGGATGGTGTTAAGGGTAGCTTGACAAGTCACAACTCGAACATTTATATCACCAATCTGATTAGAGTTGAGAGATTTGAGAGCCTTTTTAACTAGTTTAAGCTTAGACACGACACAAAACATAGGTGTCCCTCGGATATGTGAGTTCTAAGCCTCTTCCACTATCTGGAAGAAATTGAGCTGAGAGACCAAGAAATTTGAAAACCTAAAAGGAGAGGGCCTCTTTTAAAGGACTGGTAAGGACCTTATCACCACAGGAGGATGATCTGAAATATTAGGATTGAGGATTTCACTAAAGGTTCTAGGAAATCGAGAACTCCACTCCGAGTTGATAAGTGCTCTATCTAATTTCCTTGCTATGTGGTATCCACCAAATTGCTTATTAGACCAAGTAAAATTTGGGCCACTAGAGTTTAGGTCAAACACTTCACACTCCTCAACACACTTCTGAAAGTCTCTCATCCCACTAAGAGCCATTGAACTAAGAGGTTCAGCTTCATGTGCATACAAAATGGCATTGAAGTCCCCAACTATAAGCCATGGTCGATTGCCAACTAAGGTTTTGGTATTGGAAATGGTTGACCAAAAGGTTGCCCTATGATTGGCATTATTTACCCCATAAATGCAGGACACAAGGAATTCATTAGCACAATTTATAGGGGTCACCTCCAAAAGAATCATTTGATCAGTAGTAAGTAGAGAGGCACACAAGAAGGAGTCTAGGTCCTAAGCGACCACTAATCTGGCATACAGAGCTTGAACTAGATTACTACAGAAATTTCATGTAGGAAACAAAGAAGAGCAAATATTGTTCAAAAGAAATTGAAATTTGATCCTAGACTTTATCAAACACATAAAAGACACCGACCACATTCTAAGATAAGACCTGACAACTAACTATTTTTTTTCTATTGAGAGGGTATATTCCAAAAACCTAAGTCCATAATACTCAACATAAGACAAGATCAACAACTTAATACTAGTACCATTATAGTATACACAATATTGATATAGATATAAGAGTTATATATAAATATATATATATTTATTTATTTAAACTGTTGATAATTAAAAGAGTTAAATAAAATGCACTTAGGATTTCTTATAAAATATTTTATTCTTTGATGTATAATTATTCGTCTCTATCCGTATTTATAATATTTATAAAGCAAAAAAACAGGGAAACCTAATATTTAGAAAAATGTTCGCGTGCTAGATAACTTAATATCTTGCCTTTTATATAAAGAATGAATAGGATTTATCAAATCATTAAACTGAAGTTTTAAATCTAAATCATAATTAGAATTTAACTTTAATTATACAAGTAGAGTTAAACTGTATCAAATTCAAATATCCATGATTTTTTAAAATTCATGAATAATTTCAATTTAATTTAAATTTTACTCTACATTTTTATTTCTTTATATATGTGACCAAAATTCATGAATATTTGAATTTGATTTAAATTATAATTTTTTTTCTTTATTGCTGTATATGTGTGATTTTTTAATAATTATTAATTTTAATATTAATATATGATTACAATTAATTACCCAATTAAATAACTTATAATCATAGATACAAAGTGATGTCTTGAAAGATATCATGACCACCTAAATATTAAGAATATCGTATTGATTTGAATTTATCTATTTATGTATGATTATAATGTATAACTTAATTCTTTCATTATTTAATATTTTAATTGGATATAAAGTATGAAATTAGTGTTTATGCTGACAAAATTTAGTTATGTTTGTTCTTTTAAATTAGTAACTAATTTATAATTTATATTTAAAATAATCTTTTTAAATGTTGATTACTATAGTTAGAAAATTTCTAAATCATTACAAATTGTGAGCATTAGCATATTCTCCTTATTTATTTTACGGAAATGGATCGTTTATTAAGTACCTTCTATTATTATATACTTTAGATTATACCCAAATATTAAATATTGAGCCTAAAACAAAATATATGCTAAATAATATTAAAATATAATAATTTTTTATATGACATACTTAAGTATTTTAAGTCTAAGACTTAATTATATATAATTTAGTATTCCATATATACATAATTACTATTTTATTTATAATCTTCATTAGCAACCCACATTAGGATAAACTTAATTTTCTAACAATTACTAATGAGTTTGTTTAAATATATTTATTCTTTAGTTAACATAATATATGTTATTTGTACCCTCAACTTGATAGAATTATAAGTAGGATCAATTTAAAAATAATTTAAATTTCATAATATCATAATTTTCATACAATAATTATTTTAAAGATTTTATATTTTATATTAACAAAAGAATATTAAGATAAAAAAATTACATTTATTTGAATAAATGAATGACATTCACAAGGTATAAGTTACAATCAACCAATTAACTTCAAGAGTATAAACTACAACAAACTTGATAATAGTTAAGTAATTTAATGAAGCTATCTGAAATTGAGTCAACATTAAAAAGAAAGGAAAAACGTGCAAATGATTAAATCAGTCTTTAAGCCCACCTTCCAAATGATTCGAGTATACACTCACTAATAAAGCACATCCGAATTGCAGCCTTTATACGACCAAAATTTTCTCATATTATACACATAAAATCAAAAAATATGCTTTGTTTTTTCACGCTTGTATGGTTGATTTCGATTGTTTTTAGGAGACGTCAAAATATGAAAAAGGAATTGATCAAAGATTATGACTAGAGGTAATTAAAAAAATAATGAATTATTAGTTATACCTATGCCTAAATTCTATATACTAGAAATTTTAATAATTCATTTTATATTAATAGGTTCTTTTCAAATGGCTCTGATACCACACGGGCTACCCCTGGTCAGAGGGCTCGACCAGATCTCGTGCTTAAGAACAAATCATTCGTTAGAAATAGGGAATAACAAAGCAAAATTAGAGTGTAAATTTTAAGTATGTTGGTCAAGACACACAAGCCCTTTCTCTTTTCGGGCACCAAATCTCAAGGTTTGCCTTTTAAAAATCTTATACTTCCACTCTTCCCCCATTTTAACGACCTTAAAAAGGATCTATAGTCTAAGGCTACGTTTGGTTGAGCTTATACCAGTAGAGCTTTTGTCAGTAGAGTTTTTTTTTTCCTGTAGATATTTTTCTGAAAAGAACTTTTCTACGAAGCCAGTTAACTGTTTGACTCTCATTTAAAAAAGAAATGTTTTGAAAGAGCTTCATATAGTAGAGTGTTTGGCAACA
Organism: Erythroxylum fimbriatum; assembly: GCA_026770325.2. Classification (NCBI taxonomy): domain Eukaryota; kingdom Viridiplantae; phylum Streptophyta; class Magnoliopsida; order Malpighiales; family Erythroxylaceae; genus Erythroxylum; species Erythroxylum fimbriatum. Next base: position 9,804 of record JANZLH020398576.1, read on the forward strand.
TAAAAATAAAAATACTTTTAATTTTAACTATATTTTATTTTGTAATAAAAATTATTTGTACATATAAATATTTTTAAAGTATATTAAACAATATGCAAAGCACAATATATTAATTGTTATATAATTTTAAATCATATGAAACATAAATGAAAATATATCTAACCAAATCTTTTAAATGGATTATAACATAAGTAAAACAAATATCAAAAATAAAAATTAAAACATACAAAAAAGCCTAATAATATTATATAAAAGATGAGTTTATGAGTATTGTGGGAATTATGTGTAAAATATAAGGACAAAAGGGACTAAAAAATAAGTTCATTAATTGATTTGAAAAATCTACCCAAAAAACCATTTGAGAGGCTTTTTTTAGAAGTTTAAAATTTGAGCTTATTAAAAAGTTGTATTTTGGTTGCTAAAAAAGCCATATCTATTAAAGTTCTTTTTTATTTTACAGTCAAACACCCATTTTTCTTAGAAAATGCTTTTTTAGTAGAGAAAAGTGTTTATTGACATTCCAAAAGTTCATCCAAATAGGCACTAACGTAGCGTTTGGTTCATGTCCTTATGGGTGGAGATGGATGACAGGGACACAAAAGTTTTATGCCTCGTAGTGTTTGCTTGCTATTCTCACCCATTTTTGCTTCGTTATCAGAGGATAAGGACATAAATTTTTTGTTCCTTCCAAGACTGTGGTACAAGATTTCTTGCCCTAAAGACAAAAACAAAACATAGAAGGAAATGTCAAAAATACCCCTCCCCCACATAAGCAATTTTTTATTCTTAATTATATTATTAAACTCATCATCATCATCATTATTATTATTATAAATTTTAAACTTCTTCTTCTTCTTCTTCTTATTATTGTTGTTGTTGTTGTTGTTGTTGTTGTTGTTGTT
>JANZLH020398602.1:0-10703 GCA_026770325.2 Erythroxylum fimbriatum
CTAGACAAGTCGCCTTATGGGTATCGTGACAGAATAAGTCGCCTTGTATCACATACAAGTCGCCTTATACTAACAATTTTGACTATGAAATTGAACTTGTGATTGTTGTATGGTTTTAAACACGAGTAGCAAGCACATCTAAATGGTTGTATAATCTTGTATTTTGGTTTTGTTTTAAATAATTTAAACAGTGGTGATGCACCTTCTAAATGTGAAGTGGGAAGTCTGTTAATCAGAAAAACAACAGCTTGAAAGGCATCAACCCAATAAACAAGTGGCATTCTTTCTTGTGCCAACAAGGTCAAGCCTATTTCTATTATATGTCTATGTTTTCTCTCAGCTCGTCCATTTTGAGAGGAAGTATATGGACAAGTAAATCTAAGATTAATTCCAGCAGCTTGTGTAATAGGTATGAGAGGTTTATATTCTAAACCATTGTCACACTGAACAACTTTAATACTTGTATTGAATTGATTTTCAACTAAGGCTCAAAAGTGATTAAAAGCACTGACAGTCTCACCTGTATCTTTTAATGGATAAAACTAAGTGTATCGACTAAAAGCATCCAGGAAATGAATGTAATATCAATGACCATTTGAGGATTGAATAGGGGAGGGTCACCATAAATCAGTATGGATTATTTCCAAAGGTGCAGAAGCATGTGAAGTAGAATTAGGAAAAGGTAATTGTTTTGATTTTCCAAATTGACAAGCCTCGCATACATATTTTTCAATGACTGAGAGATTCACATTGCAAATTTTTAGAATTTGTTTCAGAATTCTATGACTTAGATGTCCTAGCTTGTGATGCCATATGATAAAGTCATTTTTGTGTTGGTGAGTTGTGCAACATGAACTTGAGGATGAAACTTAATCTTACTGTTTATGGGATACATTCCTTGCTTGGGTGTCCCTTGCATCAGTAGTCGTCCCGTTACCTTGTCCTTCACAGTGCAACCAATATTAGTAAACTGAATATCAACACAGTTATCTTTAACAATTTTGTTCACGCTCATAAGATTTTTAGTAGCAATAGGAACAAATAACACATCCTTAAGAAGAAGTTTAGAGTGGGAACGAGGAAAAGAAATAGAGGCATACCCTATGCCCATGATACGATTCTTTCCTCCAGTAGTTGTAAGAAGATAAACTTACCTACTAGAGTGACATATTCAAGTTATTCAGCATAAGGAGTCACATGGTAGTTGGCTCCACTATCTATGTATCAAGTAGGATCTGATACTGAGTAGGGAGATGCATAAAGAGCTTGTGGAGAGTATCTTTCAAAGTTACAACCATATCTAGACGATGGTTGAAAAGAACGATCATACATGTGATAACAATTTGCTACTACATGACCTGGAAGCTGTCAAAGATGGTAGAATGGACGAATACCATTTCTACTTCCCCAGCAACGACCACGGGAATGACCACCACGTGGACCATAGGAACTGTGCCAGCCACCTCATCCAAATCCTGATTCAAAGGGGCAATGTTCAACATCAGGTTGAGCATCTTCATGTTGAGCAATATGAGCAGTAGGTTGAATAGTCAGTGATGAAAACTAAATGGGTTGTTCCAGATGACTTTTAAAAGCCAGCAAAGAAGCTTGAGCTTCAACCCAATTGAGATTAAGTTGATCCACTAATTTCACAACTATTGTATTGTATTCAGTATTAAGTCCATTCAAGGTGTGAAGAATAAAGTCCTCGGTGTTCACAAGTACACCGACAAGAGCAAGTTGATCTGCAATGTTCTTCATTTTGGTAAGATATTCTTCCATTTTCATACCATTTTTACGAGTTTGATGAAGCTCCATCTTGTAAACCATTATACGAGCTTTAGTTGAAGCACATGAAAGTGCATGTGCTCCACTCCACAGTTCTTGAGCTGTCCGACAATGGAGAAGCTGAGCATCGATGTCTTAAGTCATAGTATTTCTTAACCATCCCACAAGAAAAAGATCAATGGAGTACCAATCCTCGAAGTCATAATTCACTTTACTCCCTGCACCATCAAGGATGAGACGAGGTAGGACACGAGTCGTGCCATCAATATAGGATTCTAGTTTGTTGCCCTCAATCAAAGTCAGTACCATGGATTCCCAAACTAAATAGTTACTACGATCCATCTTAATCGCAGTGGTTTGGCTAAAGGAGCTAAATAGAGTGTAGGTTTTTGGGGGTTGAAAAGGAGGGCCTAGTAGAGTCAGAAGTTGCAGAAAAAAATGACATGGTGAAAAAGCTCTTATACCAAGTAAGAAATGCTAGACTGGAGGATGAATATACTGAGACACTCATTTGTGCTCAAGATCTCTTATTATATATAGTGCAGTGTATAGTATAATAGTACAGAAGAATCATAACAGAATAACCGAAACTATACACGTCTGATATAGAAGGAGAGAGAAGAGAATATTTGTCCATGATCAAATGATGAAGAATAGAAAGAAGACTAGCAGAGAAGCGAAGTGACTGTATCTTCATGCCCTGTAAGCATCTATATGCACACAAAATATTCAGGATCCCATATTCTAATTGTACCATCCATTGAACCCAAGAATAACTTTCCCGCTCCTACTATCAAACACTCAACTGGTCCGGTGTGACCTTCAAGAGTTGTGCCTTTGTTGAAAACTTGATCACTTTCGAAGCTCAACTTCTGAGTAGATAGAACCATCATTCGCGTCTACAAATAATGTATCCTCATGGGTGGCCAATAAATAAACTTGGCTTCTCCAATTTTCCATGCTTTCACCATATTTGTCATACCAGCAAACACCCAACAATCGTCTCTATATAAACATCTGATTTCTTCTCCTTTATTCAACACATTTGTGCACTTTCCACTGTCAAAATCTCAAACCCTCATAGTCCCGTCTCTAACAGCAGAGTAAAGTTTATTCTAAATGGTATATTGTTTTCCTATTTTGAATGGTATATTATTTTTCTTAATTCTAATTGTCTTGTAAACATAAAATGTGGACTAATTTTTGTCCTTTTGTTTTCATACTACAAATAATAATTATATAATTATATAAATTGCTCTTTTTTTAGAAAATTATTATCATATCAATATATCAAAATTACTAATTTAGCTATTGATATACATTAGGACCATAAAATTTGTCACGTGCAATTCATGGAGGTTATTAACTAAAGTAAAACTTCTATAAATTAATAGTACCGGAGCTACAAAAAATCCAATAACATATAAATTTATATATTTTATTCAAGATTTAATAAATAAACATTTAATTTACTAAAATTTATTATATGTAATTAACGTTCCATATATGTAACATCTTGTTACTTATGATAAGGTTAAAATAGAGTTTATAAGAGGTTAATGAGAAATTAGGAAGCATAATTCATGCTTATGTATAATGTGGCATACACATACACGAGAATATTGATTTTTGCAGATTAATATGGTTGTACATGCATTCATTGACATTTCCAAGTAAAATTGATTTTTAATGGGAATTGTGGATGTTATTGTCATAAAAATTAAATTGGAGTGTATTAAATGTGATTTGGCAATTTTGGTAATATTTCGGGTATTTTGGAAATTTGAAGTATTTTTGGACTAGAAAAAATATTGAAATATGGATCAATCATTGTGTGACAAATGGGCTGGTAAGTTAGCAAGTGGCCTAATGGAAGTGTTGCTACGTGTGATGAATTCGAGGAAAAGAAGAAGGGCACGATCATAGCATAGTCCCCATGATCGAGGACAAGCGCAAAAGGAGAAGTGTTGTCCAGAATCAAATGAGATTAAGGTATCCTGAGTATAAGTTATTAATTGGTGAATTGCCATAAATACATCTCTAGGTAAGATGTAATGATCTTGATGGTATATACCAAGGTATATGAGTAAATAAATTTGTTTAATGCTTTACTAAGCCTTATTATAAAGGATATTCTGATCATATAAGTTATGACAGAAATCAATCTTATTGAGATATTATGAATAGTTGAAATTGATTTTCTTGAGGTACTAAAAATGACTGATAAGCAATAATGAAAACAGTTGATTGATAAAGATTACATAAACAGTACAAATGCTAGTAGCAAGAAACCTTCTTTTGAAGAAGAATTTCACCGAATTAAGTTAAGTAGACCAGATGGTTTACTTCTAAGAAAGAATGATGATGGGCAACTCGTAAGTGAATGTTGGAGTCTCGTTTTTAACGGAGACTCAGGCATATGAGGTAGAATATGCTACTGAGAGTATATGCATTTTGTTTGATGTAAAGTATCCAACTACGTAAGTCGATTCTTGAATTTGAGGGATACTATTGCTAATGTGAGGAGAACTTTGGTCCACACTATACTCTGTGTAAATATGTACAGGAGATACAAATTAGATCTAATGAATGTGTTACCAACACAGGAAGTTAAGATCGCAAATAAATTGAAATGTGTGGAGAAATTAGTATAAATGAACAAACATTAGAATAAGTCAATGTGAAATCAAAAGAAATCGAATGAAAGGAGAAAATCATTCAAGAAAAGAAGCCAATTGAGAAACTGAAAATAACATGAGATAATATTACCTCATTGCGGAATTAGTTAATTAAGGAATTATGAGAACTAATCATGGGCATATAGAGTTTTTGCTATATCTGTTTGAGTTAACAATGCCTCCGACAATATCATTGCATTGAAGAATGGAGTGTCCAAATTTTACTTGGATTAGTTAATGACTATGATCATAGATAATCTATTGAATGTATTCGAAAAGTTGAGAATAATATTTTGAATACTTGAGGAAATCTTACATATCATGAAGGTAGAAACAATTATATGCCAAGTTTCACAAAAGTGAATCTTAGCTTGATCAAATAAAATGTTGGGTTGTATAGTATCTGAACATGGCATATTGGGAGAACCAAAGAAAGTAAAGGTAATGATGAAGTGAGAATCTACAAGGAATATATAAGAGATTCAAAGTTTTCTAGAATTAGCTAGAAATTGGACACTACCAGAAGTTGTTAAAGGATTTTTACAGATCTTAGCCCTTTGACAAAAATGTTTGAGGGAAAATGTGTAAATCGTATGGACTGATGAATGTAAAAAAACAGTTTTAAAGAATTATAACACCGATGTTAATCATGTCGTTTGGATTTGGAGATTATGTAGTATATAATGAGGATTTTACACCAGAGATTAAGATGCAATCTGTTGCAACGTAATAAAGTGATTTTGTATGCATAGAGACAATTAAAGTGTCATGAGTTGATTATTTGATACAAGATTTAAAACTTGCTACAATATTTGTATAGTGAAACATTTCAAATCTATATATACATAGACAAATCATTAAAGTTTGAGGTAATTATTGACTTTGAAAGAATTGAATATGAGATTGAGACAATGGATAAAAGTACTGAAGGATTATGATTGTACAAATGAGTATTATCCTGGTAAAGCTAGGGTGTATCTGATGCTCGAACAGAAAATTCAATATAGGAATAACACAAATTCAGATATTGAGGTTATCAAACCTAGTGTAATAAAGAACATAGAATGTTGAGTTGAATTTGGGGAAAATTAAGAACTATTAACTACATTGACATTTAAAATCAGTTTTGCATGAAAAGATTAGCAAAGCCTGAAGTGAGGATCCAGAATTGTGAATCTTATTGAGGAATTGAAAATGAATATGAATTTTGAATTTGGATAGGAAAAATGATACCTTGTGATTGAAATAAGAATTGTGTGTACACGATAAAGATGATTGAGTTAAAGATTGTTAGAGTAAGCACAAATAACAACCTATGCTATATATCCTAGTAGGAATACGACGAAATAACGGTTGATAGCTAAGGATGTAGAAACAAGTGACTACATGTATGAGTTGCCAACAATCTTAACTATTAGAGATATGCTTAAAGCTTATATTTTGGAGTTCATAGCACCATGAGATCAATGTATGGTTCTAATTGATTTCAAGCATAACAATCATTATCATAGTGATATCATTAGAATATTGTATGAGACGTTATACGACAAAAAAAGAGTCGTTCACCCTTATATTGAAATAAAAAGGGCCTAAAAATAGTAGAAGGCCAGAATTGATTTGAGATACTGTTGAGAAGTGAAATGGATCTGTATTCGAAATTAAGTGACTCAAGAAAGAGGGATGAATTAGGTGGATCAACACTGAAGATATGGAATATAATGAGATAAACATAAGAGTCAAGTGTATTAACATTAAACAGATGTGAATTATTAAGTGAAAAATGAAATGTTTCTAAGAGTATCACCTTGGCGAGTTGTGCTAAGGTTAGGTAAACAGGGCAAGTTAAGCCCTAGGTACATTGGTCCTTATGAGATCATTGAGAGGATAGGACCTTTGGCATATAAGTTAGCCTCGCCTAATGAAATGTATCACTTGCATAATGTGTTTCATATGAGCATGTTAAGAAGATATAGATCTAATCCAACATATGTGTTACCGGCTCAAGATATTGAGGTTGCTAGTATTCTAAGCTATATTGAGGAGTCGATCAAGATCGTCGGTTATAAGATAAACCAGCTGAGAAACAGAGTAATTTCATTAGTGAAAGTCCTTTGGAGAAATCACTTGACTAAGGAAGCAACTTGAGAAACGGATGATCATATGAGGAAACAATATCCCTACCTATTCGAACCATCAGGTAAGAATTTCGATGACGAAATTTCTTTTAGGAAGGGAGAGTTGTAATATCCTGTTACTTATGATAAGGTCAAAATAGTGTTTATAAGAGGTTAATGAGAAATTAGGAAGCATAATTCATGCTTATGCATAATGTGGCATACATATACACGAGAATATTGATTTTTGCACATTAATATGGTTGTACATGTATTCATTGACATTTTCAGGTAAAATTAAATTTTAATAGGAATTGTGGATGTTATTGTCTTAAAAGTTAAATTGGAGTGTATTAAATGTGATTTGGCAATTTTGGTAATATTTCGAGTATTTTGAAAATTTGAAGTATTTTTGGACTAGAAAAAATATTGAAATATGGATCAATCATTGTGTGACAAATGGGTTGGTAAGTTGATGAAAAATGGCATTGTTAATAAGTTGACAAGTGGCCTAATGGAAGTGTTGCAATTGGAAGCATAAATGGAGGGAAAATGAGAGTCATGCATTGGAGACATGTGTCAATGCATAAATGAGACACCTAGTAGTTTAGGTGTTAAGTCCTTGTAAAGAAATTTCTGCATCCCTCACTTTGCTTTCTCCACCGAAATCATCCTTGCCATGTTCTAAATTTCTGCATCAACATCACATGTAGTCTTTTGCCAAACTATTCATTAAGGGAGCTACTTCATGTTATCCTTTATGTTGCTATCTCTACGGTGTGAAGATCATCTTAGTTCCACTTTGATCTTGAAGTTGGGTTTGGTGGCTTGAAAGGGCTGATATAGTTGGATCTACTGATTTAGAGTGACTTTTGAGCTGGGATTAGAACTAAGAAAGTAAGTCAAAGATTAGAGTTTATGGTATGTTAAATGGTTGAGAATGATGTTTGAATTGGACTGAAATGCATGTGATATTGGTGAAGAAGAATTGTTGGAATATGTTAGCTGTAGTGTTTTCTTTAAACATTCTTTGTTCTTTTTATTATAACTTCTTCTCCTGGCATCTAAATGACATGATACTTGAACCCATAGACTCATAACACGTTGTTCTTCATCTCCACCAAAATTTATGAACATCTGAATCCATTCAGAAAAGATTGATGATGATGAATTAGGATGAAAATATTGAGGTGTGCTGGAATCTGATAACTGGAATATTTTACTAAACATGCTTCGGTATTTTGATTATATCATAAGCTATAGTTATCAAAATGAGATGATTATTGAACTAGAGACATTTGGCTACAAGTGTTAAGAAGAAATGGAATTTGAATTCTGTCCTTAAGGGTCTTGAAATTTAGCTTGAAAGTGAGTCTTGGCTTAGGATGTAGCACTACCAGTGATAGAAATCATGTCCTGTTGTTATCAAATAAACTGTATTGATGTAGGACAATTTAGATAAAGGTGTCTTCACAAAATTTGTAGTTTATTCTCTTAGCTTTTAATTGGTATACAGTTTGTAACTTTTGGATATTGTAATTAAGAGATATGAGTTGTATAACTTGAACGCATAATCATACCCTAGCCAAAATTTCAAATGTACTAAGTCTGTAGTATTTTGAGCATAACTGATACGATAATCAAACCAAATTGTACGATCTTGGTGTCATTAGAAACTTAAGACATGGAAGAACAATTTTCTAGAAGGAAGTGTTATCAAATTACTTCACTTTCCTGGTGAGAATAATTATACAAAGTGGACCCAAAAGTATGTTTTTAGACAAATATGGATTGATCAATTAAGTATTGATTTATAAATGAGTTTTGTGACAAGAATATGATAAGGAACCCAGAATATTCATAAACATGCATTGTACGTATTCAGTATACATAAATATGCATAAAAGAATTCATAATTGTGCAAATAGTGATATGTGTATGTACTATGTGTTATAGAGGAGCACATTGAACAATAACATCCAGACATTGCTAAGACTTCAAGGCAATAGCTATCTGGAGTAACTGTGAGTAACTTAGACGGTCTCACTTAATATTTGTTTGCTATAAATTCTATACTGAATGTGGAATGAATCGTTTGAACTGATTCTGGACATGAATGTCTGAAGATTCTGATTGATGAATGTAATATTGAAGTGTTCCTTGAATGTGAATTTGGTGAAATATGTGTTACTCAACATGTTTGTTGCATGTCGAACTAAGGTCCGATGATATATGTATATGGGACTAAAAAGTGATTGAATGGGAATGAGATTGAGAATGGGAATTATTGAAATTATAATTGATTGAATATGAATGTGATGCTGATATGTGCTTAATTGTTGATATTTTTAATTAATTTCACTTAGCGATTATTGATTAAAAAATGATTAAAATACTCACTTTAATTTATATTTGTTTTTAGGTATAATTCGTAAGCAAAGAAGTTAAAGTGAGTCTTAAGCGTAACAATTGGATTATTTTCTGAAGATTTATTGTCTGCTTGTTTTCACAGGAGAAGAAGAAAAAAGGCAAGAAAAATGAAGATTAAAAGCAATAAAGAGAGCAAATTAGAGTGGGAACTGAGCTGTGCGTTCAAGCCTCAAGACCAAGGTGCTGGAACGTGGACCAAGGATAAAAAGAAAAGCAAAGGGGATGGGACAAACGTTGAAGCTTCATTGGAAGAACAGTAGACAAAAGCTTGAGAACAAGAAACTGAGATAGACACAAATTCAAGCAACCAAATAATTAACCACACACGCACAAGCAGCTGGCACATGGAACGTAGGAGATAACAGAGGAGTAGCACGGCAATTAAATCAACAAAGAGTCATTTGTTGAGTCATTAATTAAATGGATGCAGCAAACGTTACAAAAGAGGAACAAAGGTGACTTGAGGTGTCAATTAGAGAGGAACCAGAAGCTAACGCTACAGTGATGGATTAGCTACAAGTTGAAAATCAAACAAGCGTGGGACCAGCGCACAAGCAAGAGAGCTGGACAATTCTTCATGCTGGATTTAAATCAATGAGAATTACGGTAGTGGAATAGGTGACGACAATTCAAAGGAGCAAGCCTATTAAAATTGTCCCATCAAGGGACCCAGCTGAGGAGACACACGCACAAAGGAGGAATGGACTTTAAATTGACTTGATAAAGGATGTAGACCCAGCCAAGAGGAAATCACGCAATCACAAAATTCATAGAGTAAAAGGAGGGCTGCAACAACAAGGGAATTTTCAAATCAACCAGCAGTGGACACGCAAGGCTGGCTTTTGGAGCAGCAAGTTGTGCGACGCTGGGACGAACCTAGAGAAGCAACATGCAACAGATGAAAGAGCAACAAAGTAGATGACGCCAGACGCAAGAGGAGGAACACTTTATGTCAATCAACGTAAATAAAGCAGAGGAAGTTCAAGACAGCTGGAGGCAAATCACGTGAAAACAAAGGAGAGAGTGCGGCAACAATTGTCATGGCGTTGTACAATGAACAGCGTGAGTAAATCACGCAGACTGAAGAACAAGCGTTTGCCGCTAGAACATCAGAGTCACGCATGAAAAAAATGAAATATCAACGCACATGCACAAGAGGACAGCAAGGGTTGTGTGGCGGCGCAGACCTAAGACAAGCATAGCGGAATCAAGTAGCGGTGGAGGTCTGATTTGTATTTTGTCACACATGGATATAAAAAGCAGCAGTGAGCAAAATAGCAAAGGCAGAGAGTTTTTGCCAAGAGAGAAGTTTTTTGCGCAGAGGAGAAATCAAAGGGATTTTCAGTAGGAATAAAGAATGGGACTGAAGCAAATTTTTCAGAAAATATTCATGATGGGCTAAACATCTCGATGCCGGTTCGGAGGTAAAATCGACGCCGACGACCCAGGATAAGTATTATTTTCATTATTTTGTTGTTTCTTTCTCTCGTTAGGAATTGATTGTATTATCCTGTTTGGACTGTTTTGGGTTTTGTGTATGGATAATTGGACTTTCGTTATTGTTCGGTTATTTTTATATGAACCTATTGGGTATTGTGATTTGATAATTTTAATGTGTTCATTGAATTATTAATTTCAATCCCATTGCTAGAATTTCGATATAATCCGTAATTGTTATGTTGAAATTCATGTG
>JANZLH020398622.1:0-10701 GCA_026770325.2 Erythroxylum fimbriatum
TTATGCCTTGTTTGGTAAGCTCAACTAATTATTATTCTTAATATTTTATTAATTTTATGTAAAAACACATAATCAATATTTTAATTTGTATTTTAATTTTTGTTTTACATTTTTATTCCCATTTTTCTTTACTGATTAAAATAATGCGCATAAAATAGAATATAATGTTTGAATTAATAAATATAATATGACCAAACAAGTGTTAAAATTCTAATTTCGTTTATACTTTTCAAACACCTTTTCCCTCTGTTTGTATATAAATATGTGCGTCTACAGCAGGTGTGTGTCTACAGCAGATCTTGAAGTGAGAAACATTAGGTTGAAAGATTGAGGGACATGGCGGAGCGACAAGTGAAGCTGTTGGGAACTATGACCAGTCCTTTCGTTGACAGGGTGGAAATGGCACTGAAGCTGAAAGGAATTGAATATGAGTTTGTGAAGGTTGATATCTTCAACAAGAGCTCTCTTCTTCTACAACAAAATCCAATCTATAAGAAAGTCCCGGTACTTGTTCACAGTGAAAAACCCATCGTTGAATCGTTGATCATCCTGGAGTACATCGAGGAGACGTGGAAAGACAACCCAATTATGCCGCATGACCCTTACGAGAAGGCCACGGCTCGCTTTTGGGCCAAGTTCATTGAAGAAAAGGTCGAATCCAATACTCTTATCAATTTATTCAATTGATATTACCATATGCTTTTAAGTAAATTTGTGTAAATCATCACTAAATAGTAATAACACATCACAATTTTCGTGCTCTTGTAGCTTTCTGAAATTGTAAGGAATGTTATACGTACTGAAGGAGAGCTACAAGAGAAGATGGTGTTGCAAGCTAAAGAAGCCTTGCAAGTGCTGGAAGGAGAGCTTAAGGCCAAGGGTAAGCAGTTTTTTGGAGGGGAAAGCGTTGGATACGTGGATATAGTACTGGGCTCTATCACTCTATGGCTGGGAACCGGTGAGGAGGTCTCTGGTGTAAAAATACATGACCCTGAAAGCTATCCCCTTATAGACAAATGGATGAAGGATTTTACAGAGTTACCATTTACGAAGAACAACACCAGGGAAAGAGAAATGTTGGTGCACTATCTTCGCAAAATTCGCCAAATTTCATTGGCCGCTGCATGCGCAGCTGGAAAATGAAGTCAATTCCAAGAGAAGCTCTTTTGCTAACTCTTAATGAATAATTTAATGTCGTCGCATTTGAATATGTCTTTTTGTTTCTCGACTCTCTCTTTGAATGTTATTTGTTTCTTTTACATAAGTAATAGTTTAATTATTTTATTTTTGTTGTAATTTTTAATTGTATATGTCTTGTAAATGGAATCTCATGAAGAACATAGAAATAATTTGCAATATGAACCTATTCAGTGAAGAGGGAAAAATAAAAGATATTGGAATAGTAAGGAAGAAAAAAATGCTTGCCAACATTCTTTATGATCTTAGAGCAAAATATCATATTGAATCCAAAGTTAAAAATTTTGATGAAGCTACTTGAATACACATTAGAGATTAAAAAAATGGCAAGCAGATTTGGATAGGATGATGAGCAAAAAATGATGATTGGTGATAAATACATTTATGTAGGTTGGGTAAAGATATAAATAAAATTTTTATCTTTTTATTATTTAATTTTATATTGGAATTGATTAATTTTGCAATTAATTATTTACAATAAAATTGTTATTATTATGTAGAGTCAGGAAGGAGCGTAAACTTTATACATGAAACCATTTGTTCATTTCAATCGACTAGTCGAAATTTATGCCAAATATAGAGTAATAGTAAATAGAGCTTGAGATCCAAGTGATGAAAGTACAAGTGGAAACGATAATAATATTGAAACAGGTAATAATGTGTAGTCAAATATTAGAAATGATGAAGAATCTAAACATGAATGTGCTTCGTCTTTAAAAAATATAAAAAAAATATTTACTTTTTCTATAGAATAGTGAGAAAATAACTTAAATATTTGAAGGTTGGAGGATTTTTGTTAACCGAGTTGGTTAAAGCAATAAGACTGATTAGTAAAGATGATAAAAAAAGTTTAGATCTTTTTCAGTATAGCTAATGTTTACAAAGTATTGTTTGCCTGAGACATAATCTAGTCGTTTTAATGACTAGATAGTATAATATAATCTATTTAAGAACTTAATATGACTTTATATACTTAGAGAATACATTGTTTTGATTAATTCTTATCATTATATTATTATCAAAATCACATATTACTTTTATGAGTTAATGGTATGTTATATTTAATTGCTTTAATATAAGGATGTCAATAGGTCAGGCTGGGCCGGGCCAGGAGCACGGGTTGGGTGGCTGGTGGCTCGGCCCTTGGCCAGATGGATCGGGCCAACCCAACCCACCTTATATATATATATATATTTAAAAGTAAAAAATGACGTCGTTTTTGAAGTTACGATTGAGCCACGGGTCGGGTCGGGCCTACCAATTTTGACTCGTGGCCTACCCATGGACTGCTCGTGGCCTGGTCAACCCAGGCCAAAATCAGATCGGGCCAGGCTAAAATTGATATCTCTACTTTAATAATTATTTTATTTCATTTCATTGATGTTATATTACGTAAGTTTTTTGTAGTTTATAATTTTATTCTTATCATGAAAATTATTCACAATTGTTCAAAGTTTAATAATCAATTAAATAATTAAATTTTTTTTGATTAATTATTTATAAGATACAAAATATTTTGATTAATTGTTTATAAAAAAATCATATAGGAACCAAATATGAGTAAAAAAAGTTTCATTATGATTTCTAATATTTGATAGCAAATACTATTATAAATGTTAACTTGTTTAATCTCATTCCTCGTGGTTATATACCAAACATGCATAATTAGAAATTTTATTACTATTCTCATCCTCTTTTCATCATCTTTTTATTCTTATTTTTTTATTTTGATTCTTTTGTTATTAGTTCCCAAATGAGCATAAAGAGTTATAACGAGCCACGTAGAATAATGATCTAATTAATAAAAAGTTATTCATGGCAGTCCATTATTTTGGAAAATGTTAACTTTGTACACTATTTTAATTAGCATTTCGTCATGATGTATAATCGAAGAAATAGTTTATTGTTCGTATACTTTAATTGCACACACATTATTAGTTGAATAATCACATAAATATTCAATTGTACACATATGTATAGGTGTAATGTACAATGCATGCTCAATTTGACTATTTTGGGTATGTTTCCTTAATCACGTCTCTTGATCATTCAAACCTTATCATTTGTATGTGTCTAGCTTATTCTTAGGTTTATACTTCAAGAACACTTGGTTATGCTAATATTATAATTCAATTACTCGACATTTCCTTTCTAGCATTATAAACTCTCATAATATCCTATTCTCATTCATCTTTACTTGATACACATTACTCATCTCCAAAATTTCAGATCTGAACACGTGGTAAACAACAATCAATTCTTAGTGAATTTAGATGACAATGAAATTTTGTGGAGATGAAGGACAATGTGTGAGGAGCTTGTGGTTCAAATTTTAAGTCAATCAGAGTTCCAGAAAAGAAGTTATGGTCAAAAGAGTGAAGGATGTCAAAAGTTGTCAAACAACAGTGCACCTTCACTGTCACGATCGTGCACCACCAATTGATCCTCCTCTATCATGATCGTGCTTGTGCACGATCGTGCAACCTCCAATTGATCCTCCTCTGTCACGATTGCGCTTGTCGTGCAACTCCTTTATTCAAGCATCAATCCAGGTTTTTTTAAGATAGATTTTTGGGTCAATTTTGTATGGTCATTTTGACAAGGAAAATGAAGAATTTAGGCAATACATTCTTCTAAAAATTTGTTCCTTTATGTATTAAGTTTCTAGTGACACCAATTTTATGCGGTTTGGTTGGGTATTCTGCAAGGTACACCGCGACAGCACAATGTACTTAACTCCAAGCCAAATTTTGAAAACGTTAAAGACAGTTAAAATTTGATTCCTTCAAGAAAAATATAGCCATATGTCTCTAGTTTAATCTAAACTTAAAATCATCCATTTGGATGTCTACTGGTCACGATATGGCTAAAATATAGATGCATGTCCCGTGAAAACACTCCATCTAACATATTCCAACACACATTTAACTTCATTTTCAACTTTACTTTGTCTCAAAACTATCATCCTACTTCTTCCCATTTTAAGGCAATACACTAGCCGTTTCTTTGTCTTTAAACTCATTCTAGTTCATCTTTATAACATCTACCAATAATCCACGTGATCACACCTCAAAATAGAACATGAACATTTATCATCCCTTTATAAATTTCTGCATTCATTCTACAACATTTAAAATGATCATTCTAGCTAAAAAACATATCAACACCAAATCATACATTATTGTTCATAAATCATAGAAAAACAAGATATAAACACATTCATTTCTTCATGATCATTTTATCACCAACTATTATCATATATGCTTCTATTTAGACAACCCATGAAGAACAAAGTTTAACTTACATGTTTAGCTCCAAAGCTTCTTCAAATCATCAAATAACCCTAACCTCCAAGCATCATACGATCATCATTATTGAAGGAGGAATAGGCTATGTTTTCCTTGTAACAAGAAGGGATAGTAAGGATCTTGAAGTGGTAGTGTAGGATTTTGACAAAAATCAACATGAAGGGGTTGGGTTGTGAGAATGAAAATGTTGTGGATTGAAAGAAGAGAAGCAAAAGATGGGAGCATTTGGCCAAAACAAAATGAAAGAAGAGATGGCCTTTTAGCATAACAACGTGGGTTAAGATATGTGGTGTGGCAAGGTCTCTCGTTGGTCTTTTATTTAACTAGTCAATTTGTCTCTAATTTTTAACCCAAATTTCTTCCAATTTTCAATGACACTTGTCATTAAATCTTAATGTCACTTCCAGTGCCATTTGACACTTAATTATACTACCATTATCAATTGTTCTACCACTTGGTTTTTTATGGGTCCAAAAATACTCATAATTTCATAATTTTCTCAAATTTCACCAAAAATTCTAAATCACTACTTATACACTTCAACTCAATTTTTAAGACACATAATCCATAATTCACATTATAATCACATTGAAACAATCATTTATACTTGGAAAGTGTCAAATGAGTGCATGAAAAAATCATTGTAATATGTGCAATAATCAAATTCATGTATGTATGCTAACACTATGCATGAATACGAAATGCATTTTTCTAATCTTCTCATTGATATCTCTCATGTACAGTATTCTAGGGTTTTAACCCTTAGTATGGAAAAACGGGATGTTACAAGAAAGAGCATGATGGGACCAAAAGAGTAGATACTATATCCATACTCTATCCAATTGGAATATTAGATGACAAAAGGATAGATTATACATCATGATCATGCATGGAGAAGTTAAGTCAAACCACTTTGACATTCATGATATTTGGGTGGTCATGACATGTTGCCATACGTCAATCTGAACCTCTGATTATAAATTGTTTAATTGGAGAATTGAAGATAAATTAAAAGGAGTTTTAATTTATCTGATTCTAATGGTGAATTAGAATTATAATTTATAATCATTGCCAATATATTAGGAACCTAATGGGTCACACATCAAAGAGCAATTTGTGAAAAAAAATCAATTTAATTAAGTTGGACTTAATTATAAAGTTTGAGAAACTTTAAGGATCAAATATGAGATATTTAATTTTATTAAAATTAAATTAGAATTAGAATTAGAATTATAATTATAATTAAAGAATTTAATTTTAATAAAAATAAAAATCCTAATGATTTTCTATTAATAGGAAGAACATTTAGAAGCTAACACTTATGTTCTTCCTCTTAAAAGAGTCTTGAGAAATTGTTTTGTGGATACTATCAGAGGCTAGAGGTTTGAACAGCTCGTGGTTAACAAATCGGGAAAAGTTTCAAAGGATTTTTAACAGGAACACGAACAAAGTATGATTTCTTATTATTCGTATTTTTGTTTCATTCAAGTTAATCAATTATCATGATTCGCTCGGAATATGAGAAAAGTTTTGTTTTATGTTTTGTTTGTGATTCGATCATGGTTAGATTCCATCAGTTGTAACATCCCGTTCCCATAGTAAGGTTTAGAACCCTAAAATTTGGTACATGTGAGATTAATGAGATATTAAGAAAAATACATTTTTCATGCTCATGCATATTGTCAGCATACGCACATGTGAATTTGATTTTTTTTGCACACATTAAAATGACTGTACATGCATTCATTGACATTCTGGGTATAATAAATGTGATTATTATTGAGAATTGTGGTTTGTTTGCATTGAAAATTGATTTGGAGAGTGTAATTGTTGATTTGGAATTTTTGGAGAATTTTAGGAAAATTTTTGAAAATTTTGGGGTAATTTTTAGATTAGGAAAAAAATGTCAAGTGACAAAACAAATGATAAATGGTAGTAGAATTTACTGTCAAATGGTAATGAAA
This sequence comes from Erythroxylum fimbriatum, assembly GCA_026770325.2. NCBI lineage: Eukaryota > Viridiplantae > Streptophyta > Magnoliopsida > Malpighiales > Erythroxylaceae > Erythroxylum > Erythroxylum fimbriatum. The sequence goes on from JANZLH020398622.1 coordinate 6,470, forward strand.
ATTTTGATAAATGACTTTAGGATTTATTGACAAATGCCATTAAAAATTGGGGGACAATTGGAGTAGAAATTAAAATTGATTGCACTAGTTAAATGAAAACAACCAATCTAATGCTTTAGAAATGAGACACTTGTCACTTACCCCAACCATGTCTTAAGTCATGATATTTTAATTAAAAGCCCCCCTCCGCCCCCCCCCTTTTGGCTTTGTCATTCTCGATGTTCTCTCTCTTAAAAAGCTATTGGAGTTTTGCTTTGGTTTTCTCCATTTTCGTAGCTTCTCCTCTTCCTCTCTTCTTCTTGATTTTGGACCATCTTTCATGCTACTCTTTCATCTTGCTTTCTCTTCCATTCTCACCAAAAACCAAAACCTTTCAACCTCAAGATGATGATGATCGTGGGTTGTTGATGAACTTAGGGATTTTTGGGTTTCTTGAAGATTTTGAAGAATTGGAAACTAAATCAAGTAAATATCTTGTCAAATATCATGGGTTTTGGTTAAATGAAGCATTTGTGATGATATTTAGAGGTTGATTTCATGACATGGTGTTTTGGGGATGTGTGTTTGTCATGAATGGTGAGTGTATGTAAATGTCTTGCTTTCATTAATGAGTAATGATTTATAGAAATGTTTTGAAGTTGAATGATCATCAAAGTGGTGTTTGGAGGAATGTAGAAAATTGCTTATGAATGGGTAAATATATATGCTCTATTTTTGGTTAATGATCAATTATAGATCATGAATTGATTGTGAATGATTTATTGAGTTGAATTGGGTAGATAATGATGACGAAATGAAATGGAAGAGATAATCTAGGTATAAGATGAGTTAGTTGTAAATGTTGAAAGTTTGAAAATATGGAAAATGTTAGCAGAAAAATTTCCACTGATATGCTTTTGTGTTTTAGCCATAACTTATCCTGTAGTTATCCAAATGAGTTGATTCTTGATTTGGATTAAACTAGAGACATATGACTACCTTTTCTGTAGAATTTAAATTCTACTTTTAAGAGTCTCAAATTTTGATGTGAAAATGAGAACTGGATGTAGCAAAATTGTGGATGAATGTATATGCTTGTGTTGTATTTTGGGTGTTTATGAACAAATAGGGAATATGAATTGAGTATGGATGATTTTGAGCTAAACTTGAGGTATACATGAAGTAGTCATCAACTTGAAATGATGAATTTTGAATATGAAGTGTTTGATACTTAGGAATAAGATATGTTATGGAAAAAGGATAGAAATTTTGAATGATTAGATGTAGTTGAATGTGGTGAATCATTTGAGTGGAGATTAGAAGTTTTAATGAAACAAAGTTGGTTTTTGAATTGATATGAAGTGATTTTGTGCTAGAAGAGGTGAATTTGAGAAGATTATGGGTGTATATGCATTACATGTCTCTATTTTGTATTGAATTGTATATTCCACAACTTTTTGTATAAATTTGTATTCCGAAATGACTAAAATGTTTTGTACTTGTGAGAGGGCCCAAATGGCTATTGAAAATTTTGTTGATTATATTGTGTTGATTGAAAATGTTTATGAATAAAGTGGGCCTGAATTGGTTATAGATTTTCACATATTATTTTTGTGGTTTCAAAAAAAAATTATACCGATTTTTAAATGATTGAGTGTTCTAGCACGCCGCCCTCGTGGGACGCAAATTCGGATATCACCCACAAATGTTGGGTACGTGTCTTGCTGGAGTGGGGTGTTACATCAGTGGTATCAGAGTCTCCTTTAATTGTTTAACTTGAATTAGAGGCTTGGTTGTTATTGATTTGATAAAAATTAAGGTTTTATGAACTTGTATTTGTCCTTGGGTGACTGTTTTTGTCTATTCTTGTGCAACTTGGCCACTTTTTTTGTCTGCCCAAAAATTGTTTCTGCGTTTAATTTAAAAATTGAATCAGGCGTGTATGATTATTCTTCTGGAAATTGTTTCCATACTTGTTCCTTTATTCTGCTCCTTGTTTATGAGTTGTGGAATTGATGAAAACAAATTGCTGATTTTATCATGTTTTACCTGTTTCGAAAACTTGTTTATGTGTCTGCGATAAGAGCTGTGTTATTGTGTTGTTTATCAAAACCCTTGAGAGAATGTATATGTGTTTTTTGCTTCTATTTTGCCTTCTGGAAGTTGATTGGTTTATTATGCATATTTTAGTCATGTTTTTATGTTTACTTTTGGTTGCAATTTACTGCCTTTGTATTTATGCAAATCAAATGGGTGATTATCGCCCGTCTGAGGAACTCGGCATTGGCATCGTCAGTGACAATGCCAGTCGTCACTGGTGATGCAGGCATCCCTCGACGCCACTCATCAGTGTCGCTCGCCACACCACAGGGGATGTCATGGATGTCGTTGCTTGGACAGCTCAAGGAAACCATGGTGGAGCCCAGTCGACAACAGAAAGGGCGATGGAGTGAGAAAGAAATTGAAGAAATGTGGGAGCACCTATTTGAAAAAGTTGGAGCATTGGAGAGAGGTGGTTGAACAAACGTGGGAAGCACGGGAGGTAGATGCAGAAATGAGGGTAGTTTCTGGAGAAGATGATGGGCGTATGTGAGTCACGTGCCCACCATCTTCTTTTTTTTTTGGTAGAAGAACGGGGATTACACCCAAAAATTACATACTAGAGACACGGGGGAAAGACACCCCCACAGCATCGGAAAACAGAAAAGGATCAAGACCCTCAACAACCTCCGGGAACCAGTGAACACCAATGGATAACCTAGCGCTATAAGCGGCTAGCCAATCCGCATAACGATTCCCTTCGCGGAAAATATGTCGGACGCGGATGGTCCACTGTCGAGATAATAACTCTTTGATGGCCAACACCAGAGGTTGCACCACCTTAGGCTGAGCACTAGTGATACTATCCACTACCACGGCAGAATCGATGGAGAGGTCAACCTGGGAATACCCGTGCAACCACGCAAGCATCAAACCATAATAAACCGCCCAAAGTTCCGCCTGCCAGGACGAACAGAAACCCAAATTTGCGCCAAAACCAACCAGCCAACGACCACCCATATCTCGGATTAATCCGCCCGCCGTCGCCAAACCAGGATTCCCCTTCGAGGAGCCATCGGTGCATAAACTTACCCAGCCCTCACAAGGTTTCAACCAGCAAACATCAAAAACCCGACATCGCGGGGCAGTCGGTGGTAAAACATCTCGCTGGAGTTGTTGAGCCAGCAAAGCCTCGTGGACAAAAGTATATTTTTCACCGACATGATGAGAGTGGGGCGATGAAGGATGAAAACAACGTTCATTCCGCCAAGCCCACAATTTCCATAAAACGATGCCAAAAACCAGAGGCCAAGGACGAGGAGAAGAAGACTTAGGGGCCGATTCTAAATTCCGAAGCAACCAGGTCGAAAAATCTAAGGAATAGAAATCGCGACGTGTCCGGTCAGATATGAGTTGATTCCAAACCGTGCGCGCGCGCCAACAGTCCCGAAAGATATGCAAGATAGATTCCTCATGATATAGAATATCCGGACAAGCAGGTGAATCGGTCAGGGAGAGCTGAAAGCGTCGGCCGTTAGTCATCAGGCGGCCATGGGCAACCAACCACAAGTGCGTTTGAACACGCTTCGGACCAGACCACAAGGGAGTATGAGGCGACCAGAAATGCTGGCGAAGAAGACAGTATGCCGATTGAGTAGCGAAGTGACCATTAGGGACAGGGGCCTAGAGCAGATGATCTTCCTCATGGAGGGGTTGAGGGGGGAAAACTGCCGCAATATGAAGGAGAATCAGCTGTGGTAAAAAGGCCCGAAATATGTCCCAAGCCCAATTCCCCTGAGAATCAGCATAATCACAAACATGGTCACCCAGGTGCTCCGCAGGGATCAACAAAAGAGAATGAGAAAAGAGTGTGCCACTAACCCCCGGAACCCAGCTGTCCAGCCAAAAACGTACCTGGCGGCCATTCCCCACCTACCATCGAGCACCTAGTGTCAGATCCCGTTCCCGGAACCCAACTCTCGAACCATAAAGCCTTGAAACATGATCATCTTAGCTTGAAGGGTTATTCCATTTAACCCTAATTAACCGTTGAAATTTTTTTTTCCTCATTGGGCCCTCATTGGACATGAATCATATTTCTTCAATCTTATAATGTCTCAAATTCCTCTTGCTATAGTTCAATGGTAAGCCCATACTAAAATAGTCATATGCTTAAACTCGGTTTGCTTGCTTAAAACCAGAATTTCCAAAAA
>JANZLH020398700.1:0-10693 GCA_026770325.2 Erythroxylum fimbriatum
TTCGCCCGCCTGCCCGATTGTGGCAAGGATGTTCCTTTTAGGACTCCTCAGCATATGACTACACTTGTGTAGCTCATTAGTAACCCGTGGACTTATCGAACCATCAGCTATGTGTTTATATGTGTACATGAATTTGCAAGATTGAGAAATGCATAAATCATGAAAACTATGCTTGGGATGATGAAATTATGAAATGCATGATTGTATGATTATTTAGATAAATTGCTAAGTGTATGAATGAGGTAATGAATTCAGCTTATTATCATAAATATAAACATGTTACCTACGAGCGAAAGCTCACCCCCACCTATCCCGTCCCATCTCCAGGTGAGGAGCACGACCCAGAAGAATGAGCTTAATGACATACTCCAAGATTTAGCATTTTTTATTTCAAGTCACTTTTGTAAACAATGCTTTAGATGCATTTTAAGAAAATCAGTTTTATTTGTGAGATGTATTTTGATCTTGTTGTAAATGGGCTTGAAATGCCCACTAAAGCATTGTAAAACGTTAGTTTTGATGCAAATGAAAATGTATGAAATTATGATATTTCAAATGATCATTAAGATTTGAATGATTGCATGATTAGGTTTGAGATTGTTGATGATTGAATGAGTGATGTGAATGTATTGGGGTTAATGAGTCATTGAGGTTGAGTTTGAGTGTTGGCAAGTTGAACTTGGTGTTTGACTTGTTTGTGCAGTGTTGTAGTGGGAGTATGAGTAAAGTTAGAAAGATAGAAGTGTTCAAGATGTTTTGGGTTTGAGCAGGATTTGATGTGGCATGGGAATTTTGGAAAATTCCCATGTCCGTTAAACGGACACAACGGACACATTCGGGTGAAAATTCACCCCTTGTCCACATCGTGTCCGTTAGATGGACACCCTTATCCGTTTAACGGACAGTCTCGGGTGGAATAGTACCCATTAGTAGCATCATGTCCGTTAAACGGACATGCTTGTCCATTTAATGGACACATCGGGTGAAATTAGCACCCTTCAGTCACCTTGTGTCCGTCAAACGGACACGCCTATCCGTCTAACGGACAGGTTCGGGTGAAGTAGTGTACATAGCTGCCTTGTGTCCGTCAAACGGACACGCCTGTCCGTTTAACGGACAGGTTCGGCCAAAACAGTAACATTTGTTCAGTTCATGTCCGTTTAACGGACACGCATGTCCGTTTAACGGACTTTCTCGGATAACATGGTATCCAAGTCCAGTTCATGTCCGTTTAACGGACACTCATGTCCGTTTAACGGACATGGGTAGAAAAGTCAAATTCTTGACATTTTCATGAGCAGTCAGGGTTTAAGTCTTAATCAGAGTATGCTCACCACCAAAGTGAGTTCGCAGTCAGTGTCAGGTCTAAGAGTTTCAGCAAGCCAGCGGTCTCGGGAGTGGGCATTAGCCAGGCTCACCTCCTGGGCCCGTCGGGCTCTGGGGTCGGGGTACGACACACTGAGTCACATTGTAGACTCACACCTTACTATCACCATTTCAGGAGATTAGCAGACCGGTCCAGAGTGAAATCCAAAAGGGCTGGACAATTAGAGAAGTATGTTTTGGCATGATGTTAGTGTAGATGCTTATAGCTGCTGCATGGTTTGTCATAGTCATATGTACATAAAACATGTATGGATATACTATGTTAATGAGAATGATATCGGTTGATGATTTGAGATGGTCATAAATTAGCTGTTTATAAGTAGATTGTATGTGAACTTGTGGTTTGGGATCCTTACTTCTTGCAACCTATTAAGCAGGTATAAGGATTAATCAGATAAACGAATAGTTCATGCCAGATTTTAGTAGAATATAGAAAAGTTGGGCTTATTACGGGTTTTGGTGGCATTAAGCTTACCCATTCCCTAGTGCCAACACGACCTAAGAAGGCGGGTCGTGTCAAAAAATAGAATTTAAACCATTTGGACCTAGGGCTTTATTTGGATGTAGAGCAAAAATGGCATTCTTTACTTCAAAATTTGTAATGAGTCATAAATAAATCAACATCAACTAAAGAATTTTTATCATAAATAATTGAGAAGAACTGATCAATGGCTAAAGCACTACTTTAAGCCTAGAAATAAGGACTTTTGTATTTATCTTGTAAATAATATCAATGCATGATATATGCATGAAGTGCCTCAAAGGGCTAGAATTAAGAATCTTTGGCATTAAGAAGATAAAGGTTTTGATTATTTCTCTAAAAGGGCAATCCCTATTAAAGAATTCGAACTTAGCATTCAACAAATGACATGATTTGTAAAAGAAAAGAGCCTTTAGACCATTTGAACCCAAGGCCTTATTTGGATGAAAAGAAAAGAGATTTTTTCTCCACTTTAGAATATGAAATAAGTATGAGTAATAAATCTGCATGAACTGAAAAACAAATTCTATCAAAGATAAAGGATTGTAACAATTGAACTAAAGAAAAGCAATTAGATGAGAACACAAGGATTAACTAAAGCCTCAATAATTGCTTAAAAAGGAATAATTGACCTTAACAACATGTATATAATTAGGTAAATCCCTCTTTTCTTCCTATTGTATCTAGATATTAAAAGGATCTTGATAAAGCATCTATTGCACCTTGTCCAGCTTATCTTTAACTAATATAACAGTAATTTAAGTATCATTGTATTTCTTCTTTTTTAGTAATTTGAGCTCTTCTTTAATCTTTTATAGCTTCCTCAAACAAAGGAAAGACTTATAGTCACATAATCAGATAAAGCCATTTTTTCCTCTTATTATATCAAGATATTAAGAGGATCTTAATAAATCATTGTTACTCCTCATCCAACTTATCTTTAACTGATATAACATTAATTTGAATATCATTGTTTTCCTTTTTTAGTAATTTGAGCTCTTATTTAATCTTCTATAGCTTCATTATATAAATGAAGGAATTATGGCCATCAAAATGGTGAGACATCCCTTTTAATATCATACTTTCAAATTCAAGTTCATTAGTCAGATAATTGTTGAACCCAAAAGTAAAGTACCTAATTCTTTTCAAGTTAAGGCCGTTAATGACTATTAGAGAATGATTAGAGAATAAAGGATTCCTAAATTTTGTAACACTTTTAAGAAAATTATTCAACCAAAGATTATTCACCATAGCTCTATCAAGCTTCTTTCTTATAAACCATCTTCCTTGTTATTTATTGCCCTATGTATAAAAAAGACTATTGATAAGTGCTTAATTGTTAATAAATTTAATGCTTAGTCATTAATTTTATGTTGCACTCAAGATTCTTATTTTGTTTCATATTTTGCTTTAGGGACAAATTGGAGGAACAAGAACAAAAATGAGCTAAATCTATGTCCTTGGAGTTGTCTTACCGATTTTTGATCTTATTTACCTTTTTGGAGTTACTGTGACTTACACGACCATGTATGGGAATGTGTAACTCATTAGAAACTTGTACAAACTCGGACACATTATTTCAAGAAACCCTGAGCCTTGCGCACCTGTGTGGGGACTTACATAACCATTTAAGTGACTTATACATCTGTGTATGTTGGTTGTGTATTTCTATGGGATCATGTAAGTCCACGATTTTTGCTAAATTAACATATATGATCACTTACACGCTTGTGTAGCCAATCCTGTATATCCATGCAACCTTAATTCTACACTATAAAAGGGAATTTAAGAGGTCAAAAAAGGCATGAAGATTTTAGAGACTCAAAATGAAGTAGATTCTTTTGCTTTGGAGAGCTATAAGGAGTTAAACTTCATATTTTTAATTCAAAGGGGATATCGAGGCCAACGAACATGTTTGGACATTAATTAAGCTAGTGATGTTCTTAACTCTCTTTTGGTATTGAATTTTTTATTATATGATTAACATTTTGGATTTATGTATGGACAATTTAGATAGGCCTACTAGATTATTTATTACCAAAATCTAGATTGGAATACATAATCATTGTACATCTGATTCATTTACGGTAAACTAATGATCAAGCATTATTAAGGATAACATAACATAGGTTCAATGACTCGAGCTTATGTGGTTGTTGCTTAGATTAACCTATTTTCCTATTACGTAATATGGTTGTCACACTAAATCTAGAGAGCTTATTCTAGGTTGTTTGATAACTAGACCTAATTAAAGAGTTTGTTTTAGTTAGATACAACCTAAGGAAAAACTGGAATTAATAAAGCTTGTTATTAATCTATGATTAATAGTTTCAAAGAGGTGTATGAGATCAACATTACAATTGATTGTTCATATTCATGTAAAGGTCTGAACCATAAACTAGATTCAAAACCCATTAATTAATTTTATCAATTTTGTACTACTTAATTTGATTTGTTTTCAATATTTTAGTTTTACTTTATTTTCTTAATTGAACTCAACCAACCCCCCAATATTAAAAACTAGTTTATTTATTACAAAATCTAAACACTCACTCTCTATAGATACAATCCTTTCTCACTACTACTAAAAATTTAGTCGTACAGAGTTAAATTTTATTTTCTAGTGTGTTTGATCCACATCAAGAATTTTAAATTTTATTTTCTAGTGTATTTGATCCATATCAAGAATTTTGGCACCATTATTAGAGAGTGAAGTGATTTAGTTTTTGTTTTTAATATTAATTGGTGTTTTGTATTGTAAGGCAATGTATACGATCGTGCACTTTCATGATTTATGTTAAAAAAAACCTTGATTCTTAAAAAAAATCATTTATCTTCATTCCCTCTCACAACTGACGTCGCTCTTTTACTATCTCAACCCCAATTTAATACCACAGGTGTACATTGTAGCAGTAGCTAGTACCAACAAGTGTGGGTCGATCCTATGAGGACGGTAAGTACTAGTAATTACTATTGTTCTATTATCTAGCTTACGAATTAATTTTGGTTGGATTAATGAAACTAAAATTAAAATATTAAAGTAAACAAAGCAACACGATTTAAGTAATAATTGGCTAAGTCACTAAGTTATTTATTAGTATCAAATGATTAGTATCTAGGCTTCAAATCCCCTAAACCCTTAACCGATTAATTGTTTGTCATACAATTGTTTTGTTGATTTGTTGGACCGTGGAGATTCCTAAGGTATGCTACCAGGTGACCTGGAGTTTACTAACAACTAATTCTAAGATCTCTAACCAAATTACTTAGGTTAAAACTTATATAATTATTTTACCATATTATGAATCCCTCTATTCAGTTTAACCCTAATCCAGAAGAATTGTTGCATCATATCTCTAGGATTGCAATAAACTCTTTCCAATTATCATGGATCTATTCAACCTAGGAGTTCTCAATCAATAAGTATGAAATAATATTAAAGTCTAATAAATCATATTAATAGACTATCATAAAATAGATAATTGGATTGTAACAATCAATCAACTCAATTACATTAACAAAATAATCAAAACATGTCAAAGTATTCAACCAAGGTTCATCTGACCTAGATACTAATTGAAAAATTAGCTATACATCGGCGAACACGAAATCATATCCATATATACATAAAACAAAATAGAAAATAGTGGAATCATAATTCTAAGTCTCCCTAATTGTTCTGTATCGCGTATTCTAATAAGGTAGATGACTTATCTTATGTTCTGATGGATCTCTTGATAAAAACTCCACTTCTCTCTCTTCTTAAGCTCCAAATCTCTTATGGAACCACCTCTGAATGTCTCATAATAGTGCCAGCCACTTCCTCTTTTTATTTGCCTTTGAAACACACTATAAGAAAAATGTCGTTTAGCAACGGATATCACCGACTGGAAACATTTGGATTCTGTTGGTAATATAAATTGGTGACAGAATCAATCGATGGACAAAAGCGTCGTAAAATGGTCGTAGGTAAATTTACCGATGGACATTTGATGTGATTGTCGGTGAATATACCGATGGTTGGTTGTGACCGTTGGTAAATTTACCTACGGATGTGTTCTTTTCGTCGAAATATTTGTCGACGCTATTGGTTATTCCGTCGGTAACATTACTGGCGGTTATAAATAACCGTTGGTGAGTATACTGACGGTTTAGCAAATCTTGACGGTAAAGTTGGCGATTAGTGTCAATATTACCGACGGTTACTCTTTGTTCCGTTGGTAAATATCTTACATTTTACCGATAGTTTGTGGTGTTCTGTTAGTAAATATACTAGATTTTACCATTTTTTTCGACAGTTTGTGGTATTCCGTCGGTAAACATACTGGATTTTACTGACGTACTTGTATTTTTTGTCGGTAAATAATTTTTAAATTTTTTTAAAATTTTATATTAAATTTTATTTCATGATCTTATTATTAATGCATAATTTCAACAGTTATGAATTATCTGTACATAATATTTTGATTTGTTTATATATATAATTTGTTTAAATAGAAAGTTGATTGATGATATAAAGTTAAATTTATCTTAATTGATAATAAAAACATTAAATTGTACATAATAAGTCTTTGTAATGCATACCAATTGACTACAACAATCTTATTATCCTGTGATCGCGGATGGTTTGAGGTGCTACCCCTCCCCTTTAACTCTTCCACCTTATGTCTCATCTAAGTTATGTACTTCATTAATGTCTGCATTGTGGTCCGAAGCTTATTGACTTCATTGGTTGTTGACCATCTACTAGATGTTGCTAAGCTAGATGTGGAGGATTGCAAATAACATGTTTTTGCAAATGAACCTAACTCGAAGATCCTTCCACGACGATCCCTACCACCCATTGTATCAAGATATGTCTGACTTTCATCAATAGCTTGTTCGTGCTGAGACTGTCGCTGAATGCTTTCCTATATTTGGTCCTATTAAGAGGCAATGTTTATATTAGTAAGTGATAATTATTAAGAATTAATATTAAAGCATATATTTCACATACATTAAGTGCTCTACATTGGGTGTTGACGAATGTCACATCGTTATGTTTTTTAGTGTGAGTGTGTAAAAAGAGCTGACGGGGTGTAGGCCTCATGCTCATAGACTTTTCCTGCATAAGAATAAAATGTTATAAGTGAACTAGAATTTATAAAAATTTTAGCAGATTTTTCTATGTTTTTATGATATTTACCCCCTGTTGAATAAAGAAAATAACTCAACACAGCCATATATGGCACCAGACATTTATACCATTATCATTATCCATAATACACATATTTTCATTCAAAAATTCACACATCAATTTAAATTGAAATATAGCAAAGTAAAACAATTAGAATATAAGTGTAAAGTTTAGATACTTACAAGTCTCTCTACATGCTCATGGTGGGTAATATATCCTCCCGTATGTACAGGAAGGCTCTCTCCCCCCATTCCTCCATGTCTGTTGGTAGAGTTAAGCTTTGAAATGGACATTGCCTCAGGTGATGTCCAATACTACTGCCAATGACTCCATAATTGCTTACAAATATAAGGCAATAGTACACTAAAATTATGTATCGCACCAATAAAGTCATGATAACGTGTATGTACTCATCTCTCCCATACTTTATGTATGACCGCGTCAAATTCAGAATCCCAAAAAATTCTTTCTGAAATAAAAGGAAAAAATTCAATAAAAACCTATACTGTAATAATATTTATCTAATTAATGTATACAAATCAATTAAAAAAAGAAAATAACTTTTGATATTTTACCTCAAACTCCTGAAAGTAAAATTCCTTTTTGGCCTGAGAGATATTCTTCCATACATAACCCTCAAGATGAATCTTCTCCTTAAATTTAGATGTCATGTTTCTAGAGCACGGTCTAGACAGGATCAATCTAATATAAAAACAAATAATTTTATACCATTTGCAAAAATTTAAATCTATAACTTAATTATAAGCATATAGTGTTTCATGTCATTTTACTTACAGGTTATTGACAATTGTCATGTAAGTTCTTCCATCAAGTCCCTCAGCTCCAGGCTAGCAGCCGTCTCCTTCATCCGCTATAGGGGTAGTGAATGATGTAGGAGTGGTGGATGGTGTAGCATCAGGAACATCAGGTGATGTGTCATCTGCAACTGTAGTAGCTGGAGTAGAAGGAGGTGATTCAGTTACAGTTACAGAGTGTGATGGTTCACCTTGACAGTAAGTACCTCCAAATCGTTGTCTGAACCTGGGTCGCATTATATCACGTTGTCTCTTTAGTGGCATATTTCTACCTAAAATTCATTCTTTATTAAATTTTCTAGAAATATAAGAATTTGAATTCAATATTTTACACAATATATTGAAGAGGAAATAAGGCGATTTGTTGAATATAATATTCAAGTACAAACATTGAATTAAAAGGTTAACAATTCTTACAGTCATAGAACAAGAACAATAACAGTCCACACTCAATAGTATGCAGCTTGACCCTTAACTAGTAAGGAGGTTGTTTGACAAATTCTTACAGATACAACAATAAATCAACTTTAAAGCTGAGTCTAGTGTATTGCATCGATAAATGACAATGATATAATTATTTTCTTGGATTTCAAGTGACATGAGATTCAATAAAGATAAATGAGTCACCGATGTCTGGATTCCCAAAAATGGTTCTGACATGTTTGAACACACCAATTGCAACAATGATACTTCTTCCCTCAGCTGTAAGGTTTTTAATACCTTCTTGCAATAATATTTCCACTATAGCTAAACTTGTAGAGGATACAGTCAATGAGTTTCTAGATTTAGTATGGAAGACAAACTCTCCAGATGAACTGCCAGTACGAAACGGTTTACCTAAAATACAATCAGTATAAAAATTAGATATTGTCAACTTAGTAAATCGTTAAACGAACCAAATTTGGGGTGACATGCATACGTGAATGTATAGATGAAGTCTGTGGAGTTGACGAATTTTCCAAAATCTGAAGCATATAGTCTTTGAAGTCTCAGAGTTAGCAGGAAATAATACGTCCGCTTTCAAGATACTAATTTCTGTTAGAACGCTTTCTAGGCTTAAACCTAGATTGACCATAAAATTTGCACTTTTGTAATTCCACATCATCACCCTAATACAACATGCATCCCAATTTGCAACAATTAATATTTTCAATAGGCAAACCAAGGCCCCTAATAAGTTTCTTCATATTGTAAAAACTATTAACTATTGTATGATCAAGAGGCAGTGATTCATTATACCATTCAAGAATTTTATCAAAACTACAGTCTGAAATATGCCCCTCAGACTTTATGTTAGTGGCTCTGAATCCACTAACAATACTGGAGTAGCTCAGTTATGTTTGAACCAATAATAGAATCTCCCAAGGCAAACACAAGACTTCATTTACCACATTTTGGAAAGGGTAATTGCTAGACTTGTTATGTTTTTTAATTTGGAGCCAAACTAGGAAACCTCAAACTTAGCTAAGAAGATGTCGGACCCCGTTCTTGGAGCCCGACGGTCCCGAGAGGTGGGCCTTGCTGAGACCCATTCCCGAGACCTGTTGCCTTGCTGAAACCCTAAACCTGACATCTGATGCTAAACCACATTGGTGGTGAGCGTATACTGGTCCGACCTCAAAACTAAAATCTGCTCTCAAGAATTCCTAAAAATAACTTTCCCAACACATGTCCGTTAAACGGACATGAATTGAACTTGGAAACCCTTTTACCCGAGCGTGTCCGTTAAACGGACATTCGTGTCCGTTTAGCGGACAGGCATTAGGCAAATGGTCCAATTCCACCCGAACCTGTCCGTTAAACGGACAGGCGTGTCCGTCCAACGGACACGAGGTGGCTAAAAAGTACTGTTTCACCCGAATCTGTCCGTTAAACAGACAGGCGTGTCCGTTTGACAGACACAAAGCAGGCCTGGGGCGTTTTTCACCCGAATGTGTCCGTTGAACGGACAGACATGTCCGTTTGACGGACATGAAGTGGCCAAGGGGTGATTTTTCACCCGAATGTGTCCGTTAAACGGACATGCGTGTCCGTTTAACGGACATGGGAATTTCCATAAATCCCATGCCACTTCAAAGCCTGCTCAACACTAACTAAACATGATCGACACTTCAAATCTCCCAAAGTTTCACCCATGCCTATATTATGACACTTCATACTCAAGTCAAACACCTAGTTCGACTCACCAAAACTCAACCCTAACTTCAAGTATCCATCAACCCTACACATCCACATCACTCATGCAATTATCATCCATCACAAACCTAATCAACATCCTCATTTGTACTCAACATGCATTCCTACCCACCTGAGTTTCAAAGCCATTCAATAGAACTTTGAAAACTATACTTAAACATGATAATAAATGATTTTGGGATACCATGATAAATCATAATTCATGTGCATTTCATTTACATCAAAACTAAAGTTTTACAATGCTTTAGTGGGCATTTCAATCCCTTTACAACATGATTCAAAATACATCTTACAAATGCAACTGTTTTCTCAAAATGCACCTAAAGCATTGTTTACAAAAATTGACTTAAAATACAACGAAACACAATCTGTGAGTAATGCCTTTAAGCTCATTCTTCGTGATCCCGCTCTTCACTTAGAGATGGGACGGGGAGGTGGGGGTGAGCTTTCGCTCGTGGGTAACATGTTTATATTTATGAAGATAAGCAGAATTTATTTCATTATTCATTCATTTAGCAATTTCACATGCAATCACAAAACATGCATTTTTCACAATTTTCAAGATTCAAGCATTTTTCAATCTTGCAAATACATGTAAATACATAAAAACATAACAATTGGCTCGGTAAGTCCATATTC
>JANZLH020398794.1:0-10684 GCA_026770325.2 Erythroxylum fimbriatum
ATGTACAAGTCGACTTATAGGTACTGGACATGTATAAGTCGAGTTGTATAAACACACAAGTCGACTTACACTAACACAACGCACAAGGCGGAAACGACCCAGATAGGAGATGCAAGTAGCACAGCACCAGGAGACGCACGCAACGCAGGGAGACACAGCCAAAGACGCAGAGTGACTCTAGGAGAGGCAAAAAAAAATGCAGAGAGGAAGATCCTAAACCCCATTGTCCTTTGTTTTATATATGTTTTTTTCTCTCTTTCTATATTGTTTGCTGACTCTAATTTATGTGGTCTTCACTCTACCATGAGTGAGTAGCTTCCCCGAAGCTTTAAGGTTGGGGCTGAAGCTTTTAGCTAGTTTCTGTGGATTGAATCTTGGTTTGATTTATAAGTATGAGTTTCTTAATTTTGATTTTTTCTGTTTAAAGGTTAACTTTGCTGGTATTGTGTTTGGCCAACCATTATTTGATATTAGTTGTTAATTGAAGAACCAATAGGTGAGAATTGATAACAAAACTCCAAAATAAGAAACTTATTAATATCAGATTTAGACATAAACTGAATTTATGAGGGGAAACCCAGGTTAGCAAAGAACTTAATGGGTTATGCTTGATTGCTAGGCTACAATAGTATATTAGGATTATTGCATAATACTCTTTTGATACCTTGAAAAAGGATCTAAGAAACTCTAGACTCAACCACCTATCATGCAGAATTCGCCTCATAAATCGATCCAGGTAAATTCTATAGAACCGCTAAAAGTGGAACCTTATTTGGAGCTTAGTAGATTCTATTCGGATTAATCCCTAGAGATATTCACATCTTTGTTTAGCATTAGTTTTCTTATTTTTGATAGTTAAATTCCTTAATCTAAATCCCCATTCTTACACAGCTGCTTAGTCCAATTAATTGAGTAATCCAAGCCCAGTATTTACACAATTACTCCCTGTGGGACAATATTATGGGATGATATTATCCTATACTACTTGAGACCCATTAACTTGCGAAGTTCCATCAAGTTTTATGGCGCTATTGTCGGGGAGTAATCCTTGAGTAATATTAGACGATTGATTGTTTAGTTATATTGGACATTGTTGTTTTTCTTTTATTTTGTGTTAATATATTTTGTTAGAATTGATTTTTGTTTTATTTGTTCTCTTTACTATCTACTTCTTATTTTGTGTTTTTTATACCTTGTGATTGATCTTGCTATGTTTTTCTTAGTCTATGCAAAGGGCCATCAATGCTGAAGAATTTTTGTTTGATTCTGAAATTGAGAAGACAACTAAGGCACTAAGGAAGGAAGCAAAAATCTAGAAAAGCACGGGAAAAAATATCTAACGCACAGCCTATGCAAAAACGCCAGATCAAACCTGAATTTACTACAATTTTTCCAACAAAAGAGATAGTCAAATAAAAAATGACCGAACAAAATCAGAGAACTATGAGCAGACATACGATCCTAGATTTTGGGGAATTTCGCCCCAACAATACAAGGCTCCCTGTGCAGGCAAATAATTTTGAATTAAAACCTGGCCTTATACAGATGGTGCATCAGAATCAATTCGGAGGGCAGCCAACAGAAAACTCATATGTTCACCTACAATAATTTTGAATATTTGTGAAATGTTGAAGCAAAACGGGTTACCTAAGGATGCTATAAGGCTTCGGTTGTTCCCTTTTTATGTGAGAGATCGGGCTAAGGATTGACTCCATTCACTACCACCTAGTTCGATCAACAATTGGAAGAGTTGTCCAAGGCTTTTATGGCTTAATATTTTCCACCCTGGAAGACTGAAAAGCTCAGAAGTGAGCTTACCTCATTTCAGCCCAAAGAAGATGAGTCTTTGTATAAAGCGTGGGAGAGGTACAAGGAGCTTCAACATAAATGTCCACATCACATTGTCCTGAAGTGCATGATTATGCAGATATTCTATAATGGAGTTTCTCCGGTTATGTGAAGTGTGATAGATGCTATGGTTGGAGGTGATTTAATAGACAAGAGTGAAGACGAGGCCTTCATGTTATTGGAAAAAATTTGCCTACATTAACTATTAGTGGAATAATGATCGGAAAGAGGTTAAGCAAGAGGGGAAGAAACCTCAATGAGTCTTCGAATTAGATGCCTTTACCTTGTTGAATTCGAAATTTGAAGCTCTTTCAAGGAAAGTGGATAGGTTTGCTGCGGAAGCTATGAGTAATGTGAATGCTTTACATGATCAGGATTTTAGGTCAAATATGGGTACAAAATTTTAGAACATTGGGTAAGAATTTGGGGCTGAACATATGAATTTTGTAGGAAATTATGGGCAGAAGAATCAAGGTGGAGCTTTCTCAAACACTTATAACTCTTAATGGAAGAACAACCCAAATTTCTCCTGGTCTCAACAACCCAAGCCACCCTAAAATTAGCCTAACCAAAACCATTACGCACAACATCAACTGCATTACCAACAGATCCAACAACAACATAATCGTGGCCCTCCATGTTTCCCAAATTTGAGACAACAAGCTCAGCTACCCAACCAACAACCGTAACTACATAAACCTAAGTTCAACCTTGAATCAATGATGGAAACCTTTATGCATAAGCAAGGAGACCAGATTCAGCAACTTACTACTCGAATGGACCAATTGATGGTCCATAATAAGATGCTTGAGACTCATATTGCACAGCAAGCCGCATCACTAAGGCTTGATAAGCTACTAGCACAACCAGAGGCTCCTAAGGAAACCAAGGCAGTGGTACTAAGGAGTGGAAAGGTTTTGGAACCTGTGTTATAGAAGAACAGAGCTGAAAAGGAATTTGAAGGAACAAACCAGGATGCACAACCTGTGCAATCCAATGCACGGCCTATAAGTCACCACCATATAAGCCACCATTCCCATTCCCTCAAAGATTTCATAGAGCTAAGCTAGACTAGCAGTTTGGAAAATTTGTTGACATTCTGAAGAAGCTCTACATTAACATCCCCTTCACAGAAGCCCTTACCCAAATGCTTACTTATGCCAAGTTCTTGAAGGAAATCTTATCCAACAAAAGAAGGCTAGAGGAATATGTGATTGTGGCTCTTATAGAGGAATCAAGTGTTGTTCTTCAAAACAAACTCCCTCTCAAGCTTCAAGATCCGAGAAGTTTCTTGATATCTTTCCAAATAGGAAACATAATAATTGGGAGAGAATTATGTGATTTGGGGGCAAATGTGAGCTTATTTCCATTATTTATCTATCAAAAATTAGACGTCAGAGAGCTTAAACTAACCACAATATCATTGCAACTAGCCGACAGGTCCATAAAATTTCCCATTGGCATATTGGAAAATGTGCCTCTTAAGATTGGAAATCTTTTTATCCCGGTAGACTTTGTTGTGCTAAAAATGGAGGAGGATACTAACATACCTAATATACTTGGGAGACCCTTTTTAGCCACAGTTGGAGCAATCATAGATGTTAAGAATGACAAAATGACTCTGAAGGTGGGAGAGGAAGAAATCGAGTTTAATTTAGGAAAGGCAATGAAGGCTATGGATGACAAGGATTCTTGTTTAAGGGTGGACCTTATTGACAAGCTACTTGGTGCTGAATTCAGAAAATCCCATCCAAAGGATTCGTTGGAATACTGCATAGTGAAATCTGTAACAACTGTAGGGGATAATACAGAATTTACAGAGAAAGAATCAGAAACTACCACCTGATTCGAACAAAGAAGAACCTCCAAATATAAAGTTGAAACCGTTGCCTCCTAACCTTAGGTATGAATTTCTTGGCCCTAATTCAGCCTATCCAGTCATTGTTAATGCATTTTTTAAGCCCTTTGTAAGTTGATAAACTTTTAAGAATGCTTAGAGAACACAAGCAAGCAATTGGGTACAAAATTTCAGACCTAAAGGGAATCAGCTCATCTTTCTGCCCACATAGGATTCACTTAGAAGATGACACAAGACCTGTAATTAAACATCAAAGGAAGCTACACACAAAAATGAAGGACGTGGTCAAGCAAGAGGTCTTAAAGCTATTAGTCGCAGGTATTATATACCCCATTTTCGACAGTAATTAGCTAAGCCCTGTCCATTGTGTGCCCAAGAAGGGCAGTCTAACAGTCGTGAAAAATGAAGGTAACAAATTAATACCAACTAGGACAGTTATGGGATGGCGAATGTGTATAGATTACAGAAAATTAAATAAGGCCACCTGTAAAGACCACTTCCCTTTTCCATTTATTGACCAAATTTTGGAAAGACTTGCAAAACATGGTTATTTTTGCTATTTGGATGGCTTCTCTAGTTTCTTTCAAATTCCCATTCACCGTAATGACCAAGAGATAACTACTTTCACATACCCCTATGGTACCTTCGCATATCGAAGAATGCCATTTGGGTTGTGTAATGCACTAGCTACATTTCAGCGTTACACGACATCAATCTTTTCGGATTTTATTGAGGAAATTATGGAAGTTTTCATGGACAACTTCTCCGTTTATGGACTAACATTTGACTCTTGTTTAGCTAATCTTGCCAAGGTTTTACGCAGGTGCGAAGAGGTTGATCTAATGCTGAATTGGGAGAAGTGTCATTTCATGGTACAAGAAGGAATAGTCCTAGGCCACTTAGTCTCCAATCGTGGAATAGAAGTGGATAAGGATAAAACTGAATTAATAACAAATTTGCCTCCAGCAACCTAAGTCAACGAGATCAAAAGTTTCTTGGGACATGCAGGCTTTTATAGGCGTTTTATTAAAGATTTTTCTCATATAGCAAAGCCTTTGAATAATTTGTTGAGTAATGATGTTTCATTCAATTTTAACCAATATTGTCTTGATGCTTTTTGTAGAATTAAGCAAGCCTTAACCTCACCACCTATTCTTCAACCCCCGAATTGGTCCCTCCCCTTTGAAATCATGTGTGATGCTTTAGATTATGCTGTGGGAGCTGTTTATACCAAAGAAGGAACAAGGTAGCCCATGTGATCTATTATGCGAGCAAGACATTGGATGATGCTCAAATCAATGATGCCACGACTGAAAAGGAGTTGCTAGCTATAGTCTTTGCAGTGGATAAATTCAGGTTATATATCGTGGGCTCGAAAGTGATAGTCTACTCAGATCATTCAGCCACCCGCTATCTACTTGCGAAAAAGGAGGCTAAACCAAGGCTTATAAGGTGGGTTCTTCACTTTTAAGAATTTGACTTTGAGATTTGTGACAGAAAGGGAGCTAAAAACTGGGTCACGGATCACCTCTCGAGGCTCACTGCAGATAAGAAGGAACCCCTTCAAGAAGAACCACCAATTAGTGACTCCTTTAGTGACGAGCATTTGTTCTGTTGTGTAGATTTACCATAACTGTGTTGTTCACTACAAAAAATTGCAGCTGTATCATTACAAGTTCCATGGTATTCTGACTGTGTGAATTATCTTGTTTCAGGAGTCTTGCCACCTGAATTTACGTTCCAGCAGAAGAAGAAGTTCTTTTCGGAGCTCAACCATTATATATAGGAGGAGCCTTTTCTTTTTAAGCGTTGTGGTGATGGGGTGATACAAAAATGTTTACCAATTGAAGAAGTAGGAGCTGTTCTGAATCACTGCCATGTATCCCCTTACGGAGGCCATTTCAGTTATGAAAAGATGACAGCAAAGGTTCTCCAAGCAGGGTTCCATTGGCCTACACATTTTAAGGATGCAAGAAAGTTTGTGCAAGCATGTGACAAATGCCAAAGAGCTGGAAATATTTCTATGAAACATAAGATGCCCTTTAAAGGAATTTTGTAGGTAGAACTTTTTGACGTTTGGGGGATATATTTCATGGGGCCACTATCGTCTTTTCTTGGCAACAAATATATTCTTTTAGGGGTTGACTATTTATCCAAACGGGTGGAAGCAATCGTTGCACCAACTTGTGATGCTAGAGTGGTCATTAGATTCCTCAAGAGAAATATTTTCACCAGATTTGGCACTCCTCGGGCAATTATCAGTGATAGGGGAAGTCATTTTATCAACAGCTCATTCGCCAACCTTTTGAAGAAATATGGGGTATACCAAAAATTAGCATTGGCTTACCACCCTTAATCTAATATGCAAGCCAAAATTTCAAATAGGGAGATTAAGAGCATCTTGGAGAAAACAGTAAACACCTCAAGAAAAGATTAGTCTTTGAGGTTAGATGATGCTCTCTAAGCCTATAGAACAACATACAATACTCCAATTGGGACTACTCCATTCAGACTAGTGTGTGGGAAATCATGCCACCTTCTAGTCGAGCTAGAACACAAAGCATACTGGGCTATTCAGAAGCTTAATTTTGACTTCAAAGCAGCTGGAGAAAGGCGTTTGCTTCAGTTGAATGAGTTGGAGAAGCTTTGCTTGGATACTTATGAGAATGCTTGAATCTACAAGGAAATAACGAAGAGATGGCATGATCAACATATTACCCAAAGAGAGTTCAAGGAAGGAAATTTGGTCTTGCTATTTAATTCACGACTCAAGCTATTTCCTGGGAAGTTGAAGTCGAGGTGGTCGGGACCATTCAAGATTGTTAAGGTTTATACCCATGGTGCGGTAGAAATTGAGGACCCCAAACTGGAGTATTTAAGGTTAATGGGCAGAGGTTAAAGCCTTATGTGGCAATAGAAAAAGGGGTCACTCAATCCCTCTCCAACCCTGACCCTTGAGCAAACATTTGGCATAGTCAAGCTAAGGACTTTAAATTAGCGCTTTTTGGGAGGCAACCCAAGTTTCACACTTTATTTGTTTTTATACTTTTTATTTTATTTACCCAAATTAACGTTCCTCTTTGTTTTAATTGTAGGAAACTGGACTTTACAAGCGAATTTTCATGGGAGGAATTACACTTCTGAAGAAAATGATCCAAGCTCATTACAGGGAAGTTCTTTGTGCCTCTTTACTCATGACTTAGCATACTATTGAATTTTGCAGCTGTGTTCTGTTTGAATTTGATCTGCAAAATTTCTAAATTCTGGGTATTATGCATGACCATGCATCACCCTGCATAGCGATAAACTGCTGACATTCTTTTTGTCCTTAACTGTGCATGATATTTTTACTTATCTACTTCAAATTATACCTGCACACCTTAACATTGAGGACAATGTCCTATCTGAGTTTTGCAGGGGGGTGTTGAGCATAATTTTGCAAAACTTTCTTACCATTACTTTTCATTTTTTTGACAAACCATTATATAGTCATTTTTCTTGCATAGTTAAACCTCATTAAGAAATTTTAATCTTTAAAGGTTTTGATTTTGGCCTCATTTTTAGGAAATTGAGAATTACTTGGGACCTAATTGGGTTTACCATTAGAAGGTTTGTGGATAGATTGTTCCGAATTAGTACTCGGTTTCCAATTGTTTAATCATACTCATATTCTTTGATTTGAGTTTTCCCATCCATTTTATTTGAGTTTTGATTATCCATTAAATTCTTAGGCAAGTTGGAACCTAGTGAGGTCTCGTCAATCCTAGAACAAGTTCTCTAGGCCTATCGAGGTGAAATGTGAGCACAAATTTGATAAGGAAGTGATTAAGGTATTTTCTTTGAATTATGAACCACAATCCAATCTTGGCTTAAAATAACCCTATATTCCCTTTGGAGTCAAATTGAACCTAAGTAAAATCCCTATTTCTTTGGCACCCTCATTTAACCAAGCCATAAGCCAAGCAATCCCTACGTCTCATGTGGAAATGATTATTTAGGAGTAGGACATGTGGGGGGTTGAAAAAAAAGAAAAAAAGAATACAAAAAGAAAAAACAAAAAAACGCAAGAAAAAAAAAAAGAAAAAAAGGAAGAAAAGAAAAGAGCAAGTAAGTGAGGATTCTGCAGGTTATTGCCCCTAGTATACAAGAAACTAAGTTTGGGGGAGAGTCAATTATTTGGAACTTGGGAATTGATTGATATTGAGTTAAGCCTTGTGATTGTTATCGTTTTTAATAATATGTTGTCATTCTATATCAAAAAAAAGTAGTTTTCTTCCTTGTTTCTACCGTTTTTACTTGCTCTAAAAAAAATAAAAAAAGAGAGATCCCTTACATTTTCCTGTTTCTTGAATAATTGTTTCCATTTCATTTGAGCTTTTATTATCCTTTTCCTTGGTCTAAGCTAAGTTTAAACCCCAACGACCCCATTACAACCCTAATAAGACCTTTTGGTTCTTTGAGAAGGAGTGCTAAAAATTAGTGGAGATGGAATAGATAATTTTGTCTATGAGATTGGTTAATTTGATAATACCTTTAGAGTCTCTTTGGTTGTAAATTACCTTTGAGTTTAATTAGTTTTTCTCTACTCTTGTGAGTTGGTTTTTAATTAGACTTGAATCAAGGAGTGTGTGTTTGAGCGAGCATTGGTATCCTGACACTATGAAGGTGGGTATGGTTTGATAAGTGACTAAAGGTAAATTTTAATTAGTTACTGCAGTTCTGAAAATTCCAACTGTTGAGTGTTCCTTAATCTAATTTGAACAATTCTTCTTAATTTGCTTAGGGACAAGCAAAAGTTTGAGTTTGGGGGCATTTGTTAAAGACATTTTTATCATTAGAATTAATGACATTTTCTCTTAATTTTTGGGTTAATTATTGGGTTATATATATATTTTTCTTGCTAAATTACTTGGTTCGCCTGAATTTGCATTTATAATTGTCATGTTTAATTTGTAGGAAATGCGCTTAATTTTAGTTGTAAAGAACTACAAACAATCCAAGGCGAAAACCAAAGGAGGCTTAGGCGTGAATTAACCAGCTAGCCTGAGGCGTGACCAACTACAGTGGAAAACGTTAGAAGATAGCTGGAGGCTTGGAGCTGGAAAAAAACAAAACATCAACTGGAGGAGCTTAAAAAAACGACATACACAACATTCACGTGGGACCAGCTCAAGAAAACATTACATTTGTTGGCTAGAAACAAAATACAAGTGGGGAGCTATCAACGTGACATGAAGGGGGAGGCTCCACCAAACACTCATCCATATTCAGCTATTCACGCACATGAGGAGAGGGGGCTTCATTTTAAGGATTATTTTTTTCATTACTCTCCACTAATGGGACAACCAAGCTACACGTTACATAAAAAGGAGAGGGAGTTTCAACAAAAGTGGAGCTTAGAAGATCAACGTTACAGAGGGATGAGATATAGAGGGACCAACATTATAAGGAAAAAAAGGAGGCACTCACAAGGGATCACTCTCCATTATATCAATCCTCTCCATTCACGAGATTTGGGGGGGCTCCATTTATTTACAAAAAAACACTCCACTCACTCATTGTTTTTCAGTTGGGAAAGTTACACAACAAACAAAACACTCACTCAATTTCTAAGCTACCAGCGTTACAAAGAGGAAAAGGAAGCAAGAGGCTCCACCAAGGACCCACCCAAAAGCACTCACTCCATTTACTCAAGCTATTAACGTCATTCAGCAAAGACAAGGAGAACAACACAAGAGGGACACGCATACATCAAAGGAGGGGATTAACGTTACCAAGGTGAATAAAAATAAGAACAATTGGAGGACAGTGGCAATTGGAGGGACCAAGGTTACAGCTCAAAAGACCCATGCAGACACCACAAGCGGGAGACGTGAATAGCTGACCAAGAGACCCACAACCCATGCCAAAGCAGAAGAGGATAGCTGGAAAGGAGAAGAAGAAGAGCTAGAGGGCTAATCACAGCAACCCCACCAACAAGATCACACCAAGAGAAGAGTGAGTAGTGTTACAAGAGATGAGCTGTGCGTTACATGAGGGGGGCTCATCATGGTTGACGCAGAGACCAATAAGGAAGAGCAACGTTTTTCTTTGGAGAAGAGAGCAAGGAATGTGCGTGAACTACATGGGGGGATGAGAGCTGGACGTTAGATGGGAGGATGAGTGGTGTTTGCGTGACTAGAAAATTGGAGAGGGTGGTGTGTGAGTAACGTGAGATGGGTGAGAGTAAGTGAACAACGTGAGCTGAAAAGAGAATTGGAGTGTGCGTGAACTAAGGAAGCAACAGGAGAAACTCCAAACCAGCCCAAAAACGTTAGCCACCAAGAAGAAAACGTGAACCTTGTGAGACTTGTGAAACTTCAACTTGGCAACTAGCGAGGAGAGGAAGGTGTGAGTGAAACAAAAAGAAAAGGGGAGTTGGGTGTTACTTTTATGCTGCAACTATTGAGGAGAGACTATGTGAGTTACTGGTGAAAGAAAAAAAATAACTTTAGCTGCTGGTGGAGAGGTGCGTTGTTGGGCAGCTGGTGGCTTAAACAAATTCTCACTCAATTAACGTTGGTAGCTGGACTAGAGAAGGAAGAGACGCACAGCTGGAGGAGGCAATAACGCACCATCAGGGGAACAAGTGGAGGCAGCACAACCAGCAGAGACATATGCACAAAACAACGCAACTAGGGGGCAGCGCAACGCACGCAGAAGGAGACGCAAACAACATAGAGAGGGGGAATTCAAAAACTCATTCATTATCTGAATTATTATTTGATTTCTCCTAATGTTGGTTGTTGACCTTAATGCTTGTGGTGTTTATCCTATCATGATTGAGTAGTTTCCTCAAAGCTTCAAGGTTGGGCTGAAGCTTTTAGTTAATTTTATAGACTAAATCTCGGTTATTTTATTTGTGTGGATTTATAAGTTTGATTTTTCTGTTTTGATATTAATTCTGCTGGTATTGTGTTTGGCCAACCACTACTAAGC
>JANZLH020398922.1:0-10675 GCA_026770325.2 Erythroxylum fimbriatum
CATGTACAAGTCGACTTATCAGAACCGTGCAAGCACAAGTCGCCTTACATCAGGATACAAGTCGACTTACACTTACAACATAGAAGAAGCAGATGGTCAAACACAGAAGGAGCATAAGCCAAACATAAAAGAAGTAAAAGCCAAACATAGAAGAAGTAGATGGTTAAACACAGAAGGAGCAGATGGTCAAACATAGAAGAAGCAGAAAGAAAGAAGATGCAAAAAGACAGAAGAAGCATTAGGACAAAAGATACATCTTCACTGACCATAAAATTTTACAAGCGATATGACGTCATCATAGACCATACAACTTTACAGACTATACAACTTTATTCTTGAACATCTTCTCTTATAAGGACCATAACTCTTGACTCAAATGTCCAAAATTCTCATACTATATACCGTTGGAAAGATAAAAGAAAGACCTACAACTTTCTAGACAACTTTGTGTAAATCTATCTAGATCAATCTAGAATTGCCCTTGAAGTCAGAACACAAACTTTACGTTCCTCCACCAATGTATTACACCCAGTTCTCAATTTCATAACAAATTTTGAGATTCTTATAGACAAAATTTAAATTCGATGTCTTCATAAGAAATGTATCCATATGTTTCTAATTTAATCCAAATGAAGAATCATCTAATTTGGATAACTACAGAAAAAGTTGTGGCTAAAAGACTGAAGTGTACTCAGTGAACATTTTCCATATCAACTACCAATTTGTTTCAAAATCTTTCCTTAACACAACTCATAACAAGATCACCTTTTCTACTTCATTTTTTGCTTTCATTTTACTTCTAACTTTCACCTTAATTGTTCCCATTTCAAAATATCTTATCCACTAAAAACACCAAAGCAAAACAAGAATCTATCCACATTTCTCATTCAATAGTTCTAACTTCTAAGAAAATGTTTGGGGTCTAACAAAGACTATGATTGAGTACTTAAAGTGTAACTTTTTAGATCATAGAGTTGCATCCAATGTGGAGATCAAGATTGGTACATAAGTTATATCACAAAATGATTGTTTTACATACCTTGAAACTATCATCCAAAGCAATGGCAAGATAGATGATGATATAGTTCACTGTAATCAAACCAGAGTGGCTTAAATGAAAGGGTACCTTAGGAGTTTAATATGAGAAGAAGATACCACTCAGGCTAAAAGTTAAATTTTACTATTTAACAATTTGTTCGACCATGATATATAGGACGGAATATTGGCCTATCAAATAGGTGTATAATTAAAAGTTAATGGTAGCAGAGATGAGGATGATTTGTTGGACATGTAACCTTACAAGAAGATAACGTAGCAACAAGAGACAAGTTAGGGGTAGCTAATATTGATAGTAAATTAGGGAAGACGAGGCTTAGATAGTTTGGACATGTTCAAAGAAGACATCTTGATGCCTTAGTAAAAAGATACAAGAAGATTATACTTAGGAACTGTAAGAGAAAAAGAAGAAGACCTAAGAAGAATTAAGAGGAAATGATCATAAATGATATGACACTGCTAGAGCTTACTGAGAACTTAGCCCCCAATAAGAAATTTTAGTGACCTAGGATACAAGTAGAGGACTGCATAGAGAAACCCTTCTCTTTTCATAGGCCATTTAAACATTTTCCTTCGATTCTTGTGTCTTTTGTTTAGCTTAAATGCTTTACTTATAATACTTGCTCCTTTAGTTATTTTATTTATTTATTTCATATTTTTAATTACTTATTTGTTCTATTTACTTATTTGTTTTCTTATTTGTTATTTATTTATTTATTTACTTATGTTTAGCTTTAGTTTGATTTTGATTATCATTTTATTTTTATGCAATTATTTGTTTAAGTATTTAGCTATTTTTTTCTTCAAACTGTTTTCAAAAACCTATTTTTTGTGGGTTTATTGAAAATAACTTTTTTATTAGCTAAGTGTAAGATCGCGTACTTCTGAGCCTCCCTTGACTTTGCATCTTAGCGAGATTCCTACTAAGACATTGTTTCATATGTAAATATAAATTTATGTACAAATAAAGTTAAAAATCTAATTAGAAGAATTTACCTTTTTATATATTTAAAAGAGTATTCTTAATATGTTATAACTATTTTACTTTTAAATTTCTCATCAATTTCTTTTGTTATACCACTCTTGAAAAAATTAGTTACTTTGTTAATATTTAATTAGTACAAATACTAATAATATTCTAATAATAAATGTAATGGGGAGATAAGATTTTTTTAAATATTTTCATCAATTATAAAGATGACTTTTTTTCCGGATGAAATGAAAATTAGATTCATGTAATAGTAGAAAAGTTTCTCATTTTTTGTCTTGAAAAATATGTAGCCATGAAGTAGGGGATAAGTGAAACAAAATTCACTAAGTAGAGTCGTAGAAACACCTCATTCTTTCATATTTTAGGCATAGAACAATATGTTACTGTAAAAACATAGAAGAATTAAAATTTTAGATCAAATCACAGTCTACCCTTATGTAAATCCTATTGAAGCATATTCTCAAGGCTGGTTATGAAGCGAATGATTTCAAAAAGGACTGTTTATTCATTAGATAAAAGATAGAGATGATTATCAAGATTTTTGGATCCGTGTCGAACTTGCTCCAAGATCTCGGGTCCAATCATGAAAATTTCAAAAAATATTATACTATAAATTTAAAAGACATAATTTAAAAAATATAATACATGTACTACAATGTATAAGTGTACAAAATAATTCTAACAACCACTAAAAATACAAAGATAACGTTTGAAGTCAATTTCATTGCGTATAAATAAATGTTATTTTATTTTTATGTTATGTTTTAATTATTATATTGAAAATTAGATATTTTGCACTTTTAAAATTAATCTTTTGCAATATATAAAGAAAATAATTATAATAAATAAATAATTATAATAAATATGATATTTTATTATAAATACATATTTTACAACATACTTTAGTTTTTATAACATATGTCAACTCTTAATAAAATAATAGTTGCTTTTACCACTTCATATTACACATGTATAATATACATGATAAAATTTACTTCTATATTCTTTTAAGATTAATCATTTTTAAATTTTATAAATAAAATATAATTTTATATTTAAAATGTGTTTGAACTCAAATTCATATCCTAAAAATACATATTATTTTTTATTTTTAGATTTTATATTTAATTTTTATATTAGTTTAGTATTTTACTAGTTTAACATATAAAACAATCATAATAACTTTCTTACAAAAACTTTTTTTATTTACCAAATCTTTGTACGTTAACTTTTGATTTTCTTTGTAAATATATATGGAGTTTAGTTTACCAAAGTCCGTACGGTAAGTTGGTACATATACCCGTCTGACTTGCCCATTTTGGGTTTTAAACTGAGCTCTAGGGTTTTAAAGGGTTTCTGTGTGCTTCCAGAAGAATCCATTGGGCAAAGGCATGGATAGGTACACAAGAGTGGAGAAACCAAAGCCAGAGTCGCCGATAAACGAGAACGAGATACGAATCACCTCTGCTGGTCCTATCAGAAACTATATCAGCTATGCAACCTCTCTTCTTCAGGTCTGTAGACGCTTTTATGCTACTCGTATTGAATACGTGATAGAGTTTACTGTAGAGGCTTGGTCTACCTCAATTTTTTTTTGGGTGGTTTTATTATTTGTTGTTTCAATGATATGCTTGTGTTGATTTTCTTTTGGAGGATTTAGTTTGCGCCAGTTTATTTTTAAAGGCTAATTACTTGCTCTTTCTTTTCTTCTTTTTGGTTAGATATATTTTTAGGTTTCAATAATGTCTAAACTGATGATTAAAACAACCTGTAGATTGCGTTTTATGGCTTTGTAAAGTAGTTTATGTGTAGGGTTTGCTGGAACACGAAATGGAATGTCAGAGATAGTCTTGGACATGAAAAATGAAGCATTTAAATATAGATTTGGAGATAAAAAATGAAGCATTTAAATGCATTTGGTTGTCTGCATTAGTTGTGATTAATAATCTCTTTTCTTTGCAACATATTGTATAAGGTGAGACTGAACTTAATGGTCACCATTACTGTTTAGTTGATAAACTACTATTAAGATTGTTAAAACGGTTGCTTGGTTGATAATGACTCCAAAGAGTTTTTGTTAAATGTTTATGTAACTCTTACGGTTGCTTGGTTGATAATGACACCAAAGAGTTTTTGTTAAATGTTTATGTAACTCTTCTTCTTTTGATTTGATTATTTTAGTAAACCATAACTATGTATTTTACTGATGTAAAAGTTTCTTTTTTTTGCATGACAATGTCTGTTTGTAATATATGTAGGAGAAACATGTCAAAGAGATAGTCTTGAAAGCAATGGGACAGGCTATCAGCAAAACTGTTTCTATTGCAGAGAGTATAAAGGTTGATATGGATTTCAAACAGATTTGTTAATACTAGTCTCATTCTCTCTATCTCTCTGTATATATATTTGTTTTTCGTTGATATGGATTTCAAACAGATTTGTTAATAGTAGTCTCATTCTCTCTATCTCTCTGTACATATATTTGTTTTTCTACACACATAGCAACACCCACGTACAGAGAGCATTACCCCTTGCATACATTCTGTCTTTCATAAGGCTGAGATTTACAATCCCGTTATGGAATCCATGCAGAGGAGAAATCCCCGTTTGCATCAAGATACTGCAATCAGTTCAGTAAGCATAATCGATGTTTGGGAACCTATTGAAGAGGGACTTGTACCGTAAGTTCGAATAATTGTTGTGTAGAGTCAATAACATTTTTTATGTTTCTGTTATCTTGATATCTTGGCGTTCTCTTCTGATCCAGGGTTGAGCAGACTCGCCAAGTCTCCATGATTACTATCACACTCTCTTTCAGAGAGCTAAACAAGAAGTCTCCTGGGTAAGCTAATTCATTTTTTTTTTTTGGGCAAATTGAAATGTAGGAGGCCCGTACATAAGACAGTTATAGTGTTCTATCCTTTTTGTTTTGCAATTCTTTGGTTTCCTGAATTGTAATTGTTATATAACATGTGATGATGATTGATAATTTTTGTAACACACTTCTCTTCCATCAATTATAGATTATTGATCTGCCAGTCACCTTTGGAGCTTGCTGCGTACTGAGATGATAAGTGCTTTGACATTAACATTATTAATGTGATTTGAATCATTGTTTCCCAGATACCAAGCTCCATCTTTTGTGGAACAACCAAAGCCACAGTATCAACCCCAGCAACAACCAAGACAAGCACGCAACCCTTACAATGCTGTTTATGAAGGTGACTGGGATGGCTAGATAATCTGCCGTTGAAAAGTTTCATTTGGTTCTTAATCAATTTTTGCTTCTCTTTTTAGATTCATATGGCCAAGGAAGAGGTCGTGGTAGAGGGAGAGGTCGAAGTTGGGGTGGTAGGGGTGTATATGGCTATGGAAATTATCTAGGTAAGAATTATAAACACTGGGCCGTGAAGGATTACGAACTCTATTTCCCTTCAACACCCCACTTCCTCGCCCTCCTATGTTTCTCTAACCATTGACTTTTGTTATTTATTCAAGAAAATTAACCTACTTGGTACATTCCATGTTTACTATTAGATAATGGAGTGTACTCAAACTGGGGTCGAGGTGGTGGGAGAGGCAGAAGTTGGGGTTATCGTGGTAAGTTTGCCCTGCTGCCAAATTTCACATTGAAACATACTACTTTATCGGGATACCTGTGACTTGATTATTATATGCTAGTTCTCATGAATGTTTGTGGTTATGCTATTGTTCTTCAGGTACAGGATATGAAAGAGGAAGAGGTGGAGGAGGAAGAGGATATGGCCGCAGCCGTGGAAGAATGGGTGGACGCTCAAGGGGTGATGGCAGACTGTCTTAATGGATAGGTTTTCTCTTTTTGCTTTAGCTAAATGCTTGCCTTGGCCAGAGGGCTGAATTTTATCATAATACTGTTATAAATGGCGTGAAATGTGGCTTATGATGTCAGCAGTTGGTTTCCTATTTAGTTTTCTTCGTCATCATGTGGATGGGCAAGGTTATTCCATTGGTTCTTTTTTTGCATTTAGCCAAATAGCAAGGGGAGATTTATGATTATTGTAACTTTACCCTTTGAGGTTTTGATTATTATGTCCATAGTTAATTATTTTGTTATATATAGCCTTATTGGATCAAATGCATCCCTATTTCCGTTTAACAATAGAAATTTAATTCTATTGGGAGGCGATGCCCAACCCTTCGTTTCTTTTGTTTGGATTATTCAGTAATATAAGCTGAGTTGGATAACTTAAAATCTTTGTACGTACCAGTGCAGATGATGTGACGCCAAAAAAGAGTTTTTAATGAGCGTGCAAATTGAGGTCGAGTGGCATTGCCATAGAAATGTAGACACAAGAGGCCTTGAAATTGTGCCAGTTTGGAGGTGTGATGGCCTTCGTAATTTTATGGGGTTGGAACGTGGAAAACCCGTGCCGCAATGTAGGGCTACCGAGAGCGCCCTGAGCTTCCCGTCTTACTGTTCAAATTCATGTTTCTTGCCGATTGGGGGCTTTGGCGTTTGAGAATCGTTAGGAGCAATTATCTTATGTTTAGGAAGCGATTATTTCATCTTATTTTGCCTTTGTTTGTCCTGGAAGTTCTGAAAAATGAAGAGGAAAATGATTCAAAGTTGAATTGTGCGTCAATTGTTTTTCTTAATTTTAATTAAAATTTATGTTATATATGTTTTATTTTAGTAGTTTGTAAATTTAAATTTATTAATTATAAGCATTAAGTCATAAATGTATACTTAAATTTAAGGCTGATGCCTCTTAGTCTTGAATTAAAAATATTGATAAATTAAATTGTCTTTAAAGATAAGCATTGCATCTTATGCTCAGTGATTGTTGTTTTCCAATGACTTCATACCTTTCATTGCTTTAGAGATTGAATAGTAGTTGGAATAAATTAAATGATATAAGGAAAATATCAATCTCATAAACTATGGTGTTTGGAACACTTTTTGATTTTATTTTTCACAAAGTAAACTCTTAAATTTTGGAAAAAAAATGTTACCTGAAAAAATCACATGCCTTACTTATAAACTAATTTTTTAAAAATTATTTTTCTAATAAGAAGACGAAAAGAACTCTCGCTTAACTACCACCGTAAGGCTTGATGTAGCGTCAGCACGAGTTCCCCAATGATCTAATTTAGCATTTGGAAGCCTTGAAAGAGACCCTCCTTTTTTTTTTGTGACAAAAGGAAGGCCAAACGGCCAAGCAGAAGAAAACTGGCTAGCGTAGGACTCTGCGGTATAAAGCTCCTTGCTTGTCTCGTTGGAGAAATTCCATGACTATCATCGGAGGCTCCTGCAAAATATGCATGCCAGGGCAGCTAGAGATGCCAAGTGATCTGCACACTGATTCCCTTCTCGATAGACATGTTGGATTTGGATCTCCCAATCTCGGCAGAGAAATTCACGGATACCTGCCACCAAAAAGTTAAGATCAGTTAAGTTTGCATTAGAGGATGACAGGATGTTAATAACTTCCAGTGAGTCAACTTTAAGAATGACTCGTTGATAACCAATCGACCAAGACAAAATAAGACTCGAATGGACGCCCCTGAGTTCGGCTTCTAACGACGAGCTCCTCCCAATAAGCTGTAGAAAACCCCCGCACCAGTGGCTGTGCTCGTCCCGAAGCAGTCCCCCAACCGTGGCAGGTTGGGCCCCTTGTTTAACCGCTCCATCAGTATTAAGCTTCACCCAGTTCTCCGGCGGTTTGGTCCACCCCACTAAACTACCCACGGGTATTCCTTGAGTCTGAAACACACATCTTTCTACTGCCTGGGCCTGATTGATCCACTCCACAAAGTCCATAACAGCCCAAGTGGCATCTTCCGGCCAACGAAAGGCAATGTCAAAAATACTTTTGTTTCTCCACTGCCATACAAACCAACAGGCTACCCCAAAGATAGTAACCTAGTCGAAACTCAGCACCGGTGTATGCTTCGTAAGATTGGATACCCCTCCGCATCTTGTTGGTAGAACTTTGCATCAACTAGCTCTTGGGTAAAATTACTCTAGAAAGCTTTCACACGGGGACAATCCCGGATGGCGTGTAAAGTGGTTTCTTCTTGGCCACAGAAATGACAATTGCTATTTGCGGATAGATGTTGGGCCAGCCACTAGTGATAGTCAGAAGCTTGTTTTTGGTCATTAACCAAAGGAAAGCCCTAATCCACTGGGGCCCTGCCTATTTCCAAGTGACTGCCCAAATGTTGGCATCAGCAGCCTTGGTATTCCCTTCTATCAAGGCATAGGCGGACGCCACTGTGAACCTCCCGTGCTCAGTTAGGCCCCACCGCAGTTTATCTTTCGTTGTGCTTGCTGCAGTCGGGAGGAGGTCTGCAATATCCAAACAGACTGTGAACGGGAGGTACTGTTGGAATAGATTCCACTTCTAGATGTAGTTTTCATTCAGAAGGTCTGCAACTGTAGCGTGAAGGATGCTATCGGGAAGGGGGGAGGTCACCACGTAGATAAGAGGGCCCCAGTCCTTTGCCCAAGGATCCAACCAAAAGTAAATGCGTCTACCAGTTCCCAGCTCCCAGCGCATACCTTGGCGAACAAACTGCTAAGTGGCAGAGATTCCCCGCCAAACACTCGAAGCCCCCCTCCTATCAATGGTATGCGAGAGGCGTTGGGTGTTTAAACGATATTTAACACAGATAATCCGCACCCAAAAGGCTGTGGGTTGAGTAATTAGAGCCCAACCCAACTTGGTCAACAAAGCATCGTTAGAGGGACGAATTAGCTTAATACCTAAGCTCCCGGTGATTTTAGGCTGACAGACGGTTGCCCAATTAATGAGGTGTAATTTTCGCTGCTCCCCTGTGGACCCCCATATAAAGTCTCTCATGAGTCGCTCTAAATCATCACAGAGCTTCCACGGTAATCAGACCGTTTGCATTGTAAAAATAGGGAGAGCCGATAACACAGACTGGGTTAAAGTAACGCATCCTGCTAGAGATAACAGTCGAGTGCGCCATCCTGTAAGTTTATGCTATGCATTATCAAGGATATGTTGGTAGGTGTGGCGCTTTGTACGCTCATGGAGCAAGGGAACGACAAAATACTTCCCCAGATTGTTTGTAGGCTGAATGCTCAGTGCTTGGCTGAGATGTCGCGCGGTAGTTGAGGAAACGTTCTTGGAGAAGTAAACCCTGTTTTTTTTCAAAATTCACTTTCTGGCCAGAGGTCTTACAAAAGTCATCCAGGGTCCTGGCGATTACTTGTCATTTGCATACTGAGGCATAGACACGTGTAGAAACCCAGTTTGATTAATATATTAAGTAAAATCCATAATTTTATTGTCATTGTCTTCAAAATGGAATATTCTTCTTAGGCAATCACTATGACTACCAAAAAGGTAGTAGTAGAAGTAGTAGTAGGATTACTTGACGTTTTCTTTGCTTGAATATTACCATTTCCATGAAACCAGATTGTGGCTTGAGACTATTAACAGTAACTTGGAGTCATTAAATTACTATTCAAGATGGTGTAATTCCTTTTCATTTTAATTTCTTTGAAAATTATTGCAATTTATTATTTATTTTTTTCTTTAAAAAACAATTTGATACCAAATGAAGATCTTGTGGAATATAAGATTCTGAACTTGGTTGATTGGGTGGAGTACAACGCTTTAGTACTTCCTTTTGGGAAAATGAATAAGAGAATTTCATATCATAGCTCTAGATTTTTGTTCATCCCTTTCTGTAATAATATTTTGAGGTTTGCGACGATAACTCGGTATATCTACTATACAAACATTAACTAAAATATGTCCGTTATTGACTAGTTGGAAAGAACTAGGAATTACCTAATCAAAAAAGTTTGTTATCTAAATGCATTTCAAGTTATTGTAGTAAAACCTATCCTATTGATCCTTTGGCCCTTACGACAATTCGAACGTATTTAAGTAATTGTTGTTCTCTTCTTCTGACAAATAGCTTGGAGAATTAAGTGACAAATGGCTTGGAGAATTAAGTGACAAATGACTTCGGAATTTAGTGACATTTGGCAGCCAAAGAAGGAGGACATGTGTCTTGCTTATTTATATGACAAGTGTCCTTAATGAAAGAACACTCATCCTAAACCATGTGACCAACACATTCAGCTCATTTGTAATGTTTCTGTTGTACTCTCTCTTTCTCCTACCTCTTATTGCCGAAATCCACACCTCAACCACACCTTTAGATTTCTGCTCTAATTCTGTACATTACCTGTTATCCCTCAAAATTTTTATTTTTTAAGCATGATTTAAATAAATTTTGAGGTATTGCTAGATTAATTATTTTATTTTTGGAGTTATTCATTATGTAAATGGCATTCTCAAAGTCGGTTATCGATGACGCAATTGGTATGACCGATACCTACCGATTGAACTAAGGTATGATTTGTTGAGCACACTCAAGGTCATTCTTAGTAATATCGGATATCGACCCACTAGGACTTTTGTCACTCTGTTTCTCTGGATTCGTAAAGAGGGTTATGGATTCTAAGAAACTAGTGGGAGCCATCTGCATATCATGCAAGTCCTTATGATCATGCAGGCATTTTCAAATCTAACATTCTTTCTCTCTATCGCGTTATGGTTGGTTGAAAAACTTTTTCAGTGTGAATTTTTCGCTCACTTTTCTGGACTT
>JANZLH020398948.1:0-10674 GCA_026770325.2 Erythroxylum fimbriatum
GTCAATGAATGCATGTACAGTCATTTTAATGTGTGCAAAAATTCAAATTCACGTGCGTGTATGCTAACAATATGCATGAACATGAAAATATATTTTTCTTAATCTCTCATTAATCTCATATGTACCATATTTTTTAGTTCTAACTCTTAATATATGAATGAGATGTTACAGGCACAACTAGTGCATGTCAAGCCTTATGGTCATGTAATTTGGTGAGCCAAATTGGTGCTTCAGGGAAGGGTCTTATGAAGATTTTTGTTGATAATACTTCTGCAATTAAATTGGCAAAAAATCCTATCGCACATGAAAGAAGCAAGCATATTGACATGCGATTCCATTTCTTACGGGATTTGATTGAAAAACAAAAGATTGAATTAAATTATTGTGAATTTGGAAACCATATTGCAGACATTCTGACTAAGCTGCTAAAATACGATGCTTTTGTCAAATTTCGAAGTTTGCTTGGGGTCACTCCGAATTAGAATTAAAGGTAGGATGTTAGTATCAGTTCTGATCCTCTATCATTTATGTTACTGGGTTGTTAATCATGTTGCTTTTAGTAGCTTAGTTTTAAGATTTCAGCTATATTTTATTTATTAGATACAGGACAACTTTTTATTTACCTAAGGTGTAACCTTTTTAGAATACAAAATTTTTCCATCTTAATTATTGTTGCTCAGTAAAAGCTATCATTCTCTGCAAACCTACAAGATATTTTTTCTTGCAATCTACTGAAATGGCCCGATAAATCTTAGTACGTGGAAAGTAGTGTGAAAGGGTTTGTTTTTTCCGCTTACGAAGTTTTTTTCGAGTCGTTTGTCATTCTGTGCATGACACTGACCTAAATCCCCCCATGCCCCATGTCAACAATCAGGACTTCTATTTCCGGATCACCTGTTTCACTGTTTCAACTAAGTCTATCTCATCCACATATTTTTGTGGATCTCACGTAAATTGAATACTATTAGACGAATGCACGTAGTTCAGGAATCATCCCCGAGTTCTGTGGTGAGGTGACGTTGTTTTGTAGGGTACGAGAATTGAATTGACTGAAAGAGACACAACACATAAAAGTAGAATTCAACTTCACTGGTCTTTGGAAAGAGGTAAAATCCTGATTGGAGTAGACTTTGTTGGGTCCACACGTTGATTTGTGCTTTCTGTGACTCAATAAAGTGAACCGAAGCGAAGCAGACTTGGTATTCCTTTGAACTCTTTGTCTCCTCTCCATAGGTGTTTCACACTTTCTTAGATCAGCGAATCAGTCCAAATTTTAACACCGAACTCTATTTGACATTAAAGACCGTACTAAGAAATGATGTAAAGTGGGATTTTTGTCCTTAGCCGACCACAACCTCACTTTCTAAATTCTCTGAATCTCAATCTACACTTGATGGCCTTCTTGTGAAACACGACCTGTTCTGTTTCTTAACTTCTGCTAGAAACTTGACACTACGGATTTATTTAATTTGTGCGTAAATTAACTTCGTTAACAAATTTAGTCCAATACTTGAGGAGGTATAAGTACAAGAATTTGACTAGTTAGACTATCGTACAGGTTTAAGAGTTCCATCTTCAAACATGAAGAAGGGATATTACAAGACCTCTTACTCATCAAGCCAGTCCAGACTGAAGCGCTTCTCAGCGACTTGGACATGAACATTTGTCTTCATGTCCTTCCATAACCACGAAACCTCTTCATCGCAAATTACAATACGTAATGACTCTAATGAGGCGGCAGATTTTGGTAGACTCCATATTTGTGAGCATTCCCTCATGTCGATCTTCTCCAAGCTTGATAGTTCACCAATATTTTCAGGGAGACATTTTAAGTTGACACATTGAGAGATGTCCAGATAATTCAATCTACAAAGCTCACACATTCTTGCTGGAAGCACCGGCAGAGCCGGGCAGGCGTATAGCCTCAGAATTATGAGCCATTTCAGGTCCCCCAAATTCTCAGGCAGTTGGTGTAGGTTGTGGCAGTTGGTAATGCTAAGAGTCTTCAGAGAATGTATCTGACAAATGCTGGAAGGTAACTCAATTAAATCGTCACAGTGGTCGATTGTAAGCTCCTGGAGGGAAGGGAACATTTGGGGTAGGTTTATGACAAACCCCTCAAGCTTGCATAGGACTAAAGAGAGTTTCCGGAGGTTTCTTAATGGGGCAGTACATTCAGAAAATTGAGCAGTGGAAACCTTTTCAAGCCACAGGCTCCTCAGATGTGCCATACCAGAGAAAACTAAAAAGTTTTGGAGGTTTGCAATATGTGGGCCGCTATTTATCGCTATCACTGCCCTGAGCTTTGGCATGTCGTCGACGAATGGTGGCAAGAAGTACTCATTCGCAGAGAAATTCAGAATAAGAACTTCAGCCTTGGGGAATTCCATCCTGAACCATTCCATGCCTCTCATTTCACCTAAAATTTGATGATATTCAGAGATGAGAAAAATTATAATTGAAAATAAAGCTGCATTTTGATTCACATTAACCAATTATTTAGCACAAAACATTCCCTAAAACGAGGGGAGATACCTGTATGAACTGAAACAATTTGAGTATTGAATGGTTGATCTGCAGCTCTTTCCCATTCTTTAGGAAGCTCCGATTCTCTTCTTGGCATAAGCAATCTCTGGGCAGCATTTGTATTCTCATGATTGCCCAGATGAATAGCAAGATCTCGTAACGCATCATGTTGTGTGACAGATATATCATAGTAAGAGCTATACAGGTCTCCACCTCTGCCAAATTAACCAATCCAAGCTCTTAACAAAGAAAAACAATGGTGAAACAACACAAAATTGAATATAGTCGGATTTGTGAACATACCGTGAATCCTTCACCAGGGTGAGAAGATTCTTATTCGAGAGCTCAACAAGGATAGCAAAAGCTTCTTCCACCCCAAGGCCATGTAACTCAATCCAGATATTGGTGAGAACATCAAGAGGTATTTTCTTGTCTTCAGGAAAGCATCCCAAATCCAGGAAACATTCCCTAACCTTTTTAGGCAGGAACCGGACGCTTATTGCCATCCTGTCAAGCAACTTGTTTTCATGAGATTCGCAGATAGTTTCACCTCTTGATAGCCTCTGGTTTGCACTTGCCCAGAACATTTCATGTTGGTCTCTAAGTGAAGCTCCAATCACTTTAAGAGCCAAGGGAAGTCCTTTACACTCATCTACAATCTGTACATTACTTGTCACCAATAACAACGAACACCAAAAAGAAAAACAGCCAACACAGAACAAAGAAAGAAGGGAGATTCTGATACCTGCTTCACCAATTTGGAATCAGCAGCCAGAGGAATGGATCTTTGTCCAAAAGCATAGTGGCAGAACAGCAAGATTGCTTCATCATCCCTCAGCAATTCTACTTCATAAACAGCATCAACAACTTGCGGAAACCTGAAACGGGAAACAACGAGTGTTTTGCATCCGGCTACTCTAAATATGAGCTGCTCAAGCACCGGCGTTGACCACACATCATCCAAAACAATTAACATTCTCGCCCCTACTCTCCACTCAAATGGTTTATTCCAAGTTGGAGTAATATGATCATGGAAACTTCCATTAACGTCAATCCCCTCAATGAACCCCAAAATCTTTGCCCTTAGTTGCTCAACGTTGGGAGACTGAGATACTGTCAGCTTCAAAATCCTATTCTTGAATTGGCCTACAAAATTCCAATAGACAGACTCATTTAGAAATCTTGATGAATTCACAGCACAGAGTAGTTAGTCATAACTGTGACAGAAAAACACCTTCTTTTTAAGAGAACTTACTCTGAACATCGTGATCCCTACATATTTCATTGGCCAAAGTGGTCTTCCCAGAGCCGCCCATCCCGCAGATCCCAACAACCCCAAAATTCTCACTCCCAATCATCATCTCCTTCACTTTCCTTTTCGCAACCTCCATTCCCGTACCAAACAACTCTTCTGAACATAAAGACTCAAACTTTTCCGCCATCTCCACTCTACTTACAGCTTCCTCCTCCAATCTTCCACTACCAACTCCAATCTTCATAGCATCAATCTTCTGCTCTAGCCTCCTTAGCGACCAGTCTGTCCTATCAAATCTCTCTGTACTCTCAAACCTCACGTGATGCACGTCTGCCAATATATGAGCCTGCATGGTTCCTTTAACAAAAGCTGATATCTTCTTTTCAAGCTTCTCCATTTTCCGAGCCAAATGAAGATTCTTGTACACGTTCCATCTGTTGGAGTTAACGACTTTCTTAGCAACCTCGACTCCGTCCCGAAGAGTCTCCGATAGCCGGTCGAGTTGCGACTGACGTGTCGCCGGAAGTTCGACGCCGGAGTACTTGATTTCTCTGATGATGGGGCCGAGTTCATTTATGCTGTTCATGAGTGACTCTGCACTTGATTTGCACAGCAATGACTTGCGTGATATTTGAATTACAAGTTTGAGTAGCTCTGTTGCAATTTCCCCGGCGAAAAAGTCCGTGACCCCCATCGCCGCTTGCGGTGAGCCACGTGGCAACCGCTATGCAAGAAAGTGGCAGCGATTGTCAGTTTGCTCTGTATTTCTTAAATTGGAGAGAACACATGAAGTCAAAACTCAGTTGCATTACGTATAGAGCCAAGGTCAATCTACTGCTTGCTATAAGGAGAAGAACAAACTAAAAAGCGAACCTATTTTCTATTTTTATTTTACAACAAAACGAGAAATAAAACAAAAATTAAAAATAATAAGAATTAGAGGCATTAAAACGGTAAAACAATTCAGATTGATTTTTTCGCAGAAAGTATTTTTTGAAAACAATATTGTAAGGATAAGGAACGCTATTGCTGATGCTATGGCTCGGATCAGGGCTGAGATGTTTTTGGGTATGGTGGTTTTTCAACAACCCCATAATGCTATAGTGCAAATTCTCAATAATGATCGCATGGGTGTTAGTCGCACTCGGCACATTAATCCTGTTATTAATTCTAACTAGTTGTTAGCTTTTTTATTTACAAAAAAAAAGGTTGCGTATTATTATTATTGAATCTTTTCAAATTTTGGATTGACAGAAAATTTTATTGGTGTCGTTGTTGAAAAATTTTAATAATTAAAAGAAACTAGTTGCGTAATAAATAATGTAAAGAAAAAATTAAATGTCGCTAGAAAATTTTATTGGTGTCGTTGTTGGTAAAGTTTAATAATTAAAAGAAATTAGTTGCGTAATAAATAAGAGAGATTAATAAAATAAAAAAGGACTTACGAGTAATAACTTCTAATATTAAATAAATAAAATTTTGCAAATAAAAACTAAGGTGCCTTGCTGTCTTAATGGATAGATTGATGCTATTGGGCTACAAATGAATGGTATGAGTGCAGCAATTGACCGAAGTAAAAGATATGCGGCGGCCAAGAGCGACCGATTGACTTGCTAAATGACCAACGCACCCTTATCTTCTCTAATAATGAAGTGTACGGCCCCCAGAAGACCTGAATTTCCGAGTCAAGGTGCTGTCCGCCCAAAAAAAAATATTCAGGTGGGCCTAGCCCATGGCTCGACGGGCCAAAAACAGCCCGTGACTTGTGGACGGGTCGAAGCTAACCGGTCTATGGTCTGGTCCGGGTGGTTCACTCGGGCCACGAGCAGCCTGTCCGGCCTCAATCGGCCTGGTCGTTTAATAGATTTTTAAAATTTTTTATGTATTTATTTTAGTAGAATTTGAAAAAATTGTAGTTATATTTTTTAAAATTCGTAAATTATAAATTATAGCGTAACCGTTTATATTAAAGTGTAAAATGAAGTTACCTATAAATTATCAAAAATATTTATTTAAAATTAAAGATATAAAATACGAATCAACATATATTTATTAAAAATATGTACCAACGATAATGTTGTCATAATTATTTCCTACAAATAAGATAATTTAATTTTAATTTTGTAATTTTATTATAACAATTAATTTTAATGTAAATGTAAAAAAGTTATTATCTAAGTACAATGAATTTATTTCAAATATTATTTTTAAGTGTTTAATAAATTATTATATTTCTTTTTAATATGATTTTTAAAAATAAGTTTATTAAGTTTATAATATAATATTTTCAAACTTTTAATGTTTTTATAAAATATGTACAAAACCCTTAATTGATGTAGTAGTTGTACTTTTAGTTATTGTTGATTTTTTTTTACTTGTATAGTTGTATAAATATTATGGTGTTTTCATATTATATCTGTTATTACATAATCATTATAAAATTTTATATTTTTATTACACATATTAAAAGAAATTAATTAATATCATGATTAATCTTAACACCTTTAAACTTTTTATTTTATTTTTCATATTTACATTATGCATATATGTATTTATATTAATCTTAAAATGAATTAGTCACTTTATTAATCCTAATGTATCAATTCCAAAATAATATATAAGTAACTGAGTTATAGAAACAAATACGTATAGAATATTATATTGAAAATAACTATTATTTTTATTAAAACTAGAATACATTTTATAAATGCTTTTGATATGTTTTTATAAATTATTATTTTTATTACTTTTGAAAATAGTTCTTTTACTTTTTTCTAAAATTATTATATTCTAATTAATCTAAATTTATATTCATACTTTTTTTCTCCTTTCTAAATTCTAATTTTAAAAGATTCATTCCTAAGTCACTCTAATTAAAAGTTTGTTAAGCGCAATTCCTTACTTGAAACCTTGATATAAGTTTTACTTTAAATCCTTCTAGTCCTTAGAGTGTAATTAAAAGTTTGTTAAGAGTAATTCCTTACTCGAAACCATGATATAAGTTTTATTTTAAATCCTTTTCATCGTTAGAGTATTATAAGCATTCCATATTTCATAAATTTTATAAAATTTTCAACTTTTTTCTTTTTAATATATATATATAAATATATATATATATATATAATCACAACTTTAAATTATAACAACGTATAATTGCGATATATTAAAGTTATTAATTTTATCGAATATTAAATTACAAACTATTTATTTCTTTAAATATTAAACTACTTAATATTTGATTTGAATACAACTATAATTCATTAAATGAAAGCATAACATCACTAGCTTCTTAATGTTTTAAGTAATATTTTAGGTATAATGAGCTAAATATTAACACAATTTGTGTTAAAAGTCTTTAAGTCTGATTTAGATTAAAGGGTGCTACATACATTTGCATATCATTAATGAGAAAATATATTTTAAAATTAAAACCTTGAGATGTGTTTATTGGTATGATTAATTAGGAATTTTAATTCAATTGATTAGAAATTTGTATGAAAAGTAATTAAGTTAATAGTTATAGTTAAGAATTTCAATTCAATTAATTACGAATTTTAAATTTACTTAAATAATTTAATAAATATTATAAAAAGAATTGATAAAAACAAATTATTAACTATAGAAAAATTTGTTGTACACAAATGATTATCTAAATCATTTTACAAGAAATGATACAATTTACAAAATTAAGATAATATCATTTTGGATAGATTAGAGAGTAGAGACTGAGAGAACATCATCTAATTGACTAATTGTACTTGTTGGTAAGATCGTCACTAGTTTGGATCCAATTATTTATATTTAGTAATATAATATTAAAATAAAAATACTTAATAATGTAATATTAAATATAAAAATATACCTTCATCTTCATATATTTGATCAAAATAACCTTCAATTGGTCGATTAATTTCACTATTCCCCTCTGCATTAATACTTGTGGCTGTAAAAAAATAAAAAACACAATATTAGATAAGATAAT
Source organism: Erythroxylum fimbriatum (assembly GCA_026770325.2). Classification (NCBI taxonomy): domain Eukaryota; kingdom Viridiplantae; phylum Streptophyta; class Magnoliopsida; order Malpighiales; family Erythroxylaceae; genus Erythroxylum; species Erythroxylum fimbriatum. Next base: position 7,764 of record JANZLH020398948.1, read on the forward strand.
ATAAAGATAGATAAAATAAATATATTAAAAAGAAAAGAATTTACCATCAATATCTTCATTACTTAACCAACTTTGAGCACACATAAGGGCTTCCACAATGCGATAATGAAGTCGACCATGATGAGGAGTAATGACCTGACCACTAATACTAAATGTAGCCTCTAAAGCAACGGTGGATGATGGAATAGCTAACAAGTCTCCTACAATGTTTTGCAAGTTCGGATAATTCTGTGTAGACGTCTTCCACCATGACAATATATCAAACGACCCATCTTCAGTTTCTCGAACACAATTTTTTGAAAAATGTTGATCTAACTTCATCGTATTGTAAGAAATCCTAGCCCTTTTCTTTTTCAAAAAATTTGAAAGAGAATTTGTCAATAATGGGTCAGAAGAAAAGGTCGAACTTGAAATTGAAGTCTGAGTTGAACTGCCTACATCCCGATTATGAGTTTGTTGCATTTTGACTTCATAATTATGAAACAATTGATACCATAATTGTTTCATGGTATGTAGACACTCTTGAGCTTCACCACTGTACATGCATTATAAATATATTCAACCCCGTCCAACTTGTATCTCGGGTCCAATATATATAATACTTCAATAATTTCTCCAACCTTAGACCAATAAGAATTAAACTTCTCTGCCATCTGCTCTGCCATAGTTCGAATCACTACATTGGAGTTAAACATCCACAATGATAAAACATGGTTTATGTTGAACATAGTGCTAAAGATACAGTGCAAAGTTGGATATTTTGTTCCTAAGAATAATTCAGTCCAATTATTGAATAATTTCAACTTCAAACAAAGTTCTCTAGCCAAGTCTCATTGATCCTTTGATGGTACACAGGTATACTAAGAATCCCTTTTGGCTAGTCTAATAAACAGTTGAGCATATGGGATAGCCGAGTCCAACATCTTAAAGGTTAAGTTCCATCTAGTAGAACAATCCAAAACCAACTTCTTTGAATTTGGAATGCATAAAATTTGTGCACTATCTTCAAAAGTTTCAACTCTTTTAGGGGTTGCACTCTAAGATAAAACATTATTCTGAATACACTCTATTGCTTCCTTTATCGTCTTCAACCCATCCTTCATAATCAAGTTAAGAATATGCGCAAAACAATGCATATTAAATAACTTACCTCTAACTAACAAGCTCCCAACCTGCATCTTACCCTTCAACCTCTGAATCATAGCATCATTTGTGCTACAATTATCGACTGTGATGGAGGATACTTTGTTGTTGATGTTAAAATCCATTAAACAATCTTTCAACACGTTTGCCAATTTTTCACTTTATGCAATGTCAGAACATAAATGAACCTATCCTGAAAAAGCATTACAACATGAATCATAAATTCATAAAATAATGAAGAAAGTAAACGATAACAATATTAAAGAATATAAAGTACCTCACAAGTTTATTACATAACTTCTAATCATTATCAATATAATGTGTCGTCACTGCCATGTAACCCTTTTTTTGGTTATCGGCTGTCCACATGTCCGTTGTTATGGCAATTCGTCCTTAAACACTCGATAATGCTCTTAATGTTTCTCTCTTTTTTTCCTTATAAATTTTGAAAATATCATTCCTCGATATATTCTGACTTGGAACCTTGAAAGTCGGTTGGAGTGAATTAAGAAATATCATGAATCTTTTGCTTTCAACCATAAACAATGGTTGTTTATCTCCAATAATCATATTAGCCATTAAAATTCTTGATCTATGGTTGTCAAAAGTTGTTACGTTCATGCCATTTTTTCCTTTCATAAGGTTAGGGGTTAAAAATGTTTGACCTCCTAAAATCATCTTCCTTCTAGTGCATAATTCCATATGTCTTTTTAAATAAGATGTTCTACCTTTCGAACCACTTGAATACAACTTTTGACAATAATTGCACTCTGTTTTTTAATTCCGTCGGTTGATATAGTATTCTTAAAGTGATTACAAACTTCACTTTTATGTTGACTAACTTGGGTTCTAATTGAACTTTTATTGTCACTTAGTGTCAGAATTAAAGTTTCCACTTGTACCTCCAGTACTGGATTAGAACTCTCAATTGTGGGAATATGCTCATCCATCTGACAAAAAACATATAAATGCTTGAGGTTAGAAAATGTTCAAGAAAATTAAAGAATGTCCAAACTTTGAATATGCTAGAGTTTCAGGACTTGCATGTTGCATATTCATAGATAGCCTCTAAGGTCAAGGTGGCTCAAAACCTAGCAAAAGCAGGAGCCTAAAATCTAATAACATGGAAGAAGCTATATCTATTCTTAGTTCAAAATTCATCATCCTATTATTTCCAAAAGTTTTTCTTATCATTCCTGTTTGTAAGCAAAATCACAGACGAGCAATGTATAATGAGAACTCTCTGTGTGTGTTTTGTTTCTAATATATATATGTTTAATGATGTTTTAACTATTATGTAATCTATTTTTTCTTCTCATGCTTGTAATGCAGTCTACAAGTTTCTTGATAAAAATATTGAAAAAGTCCAACCTAAGTGTAAGGGTCTTACAAAAGATTTCATGTATGCTACTTCTTGTTTAGTTTCACTTTTCTTTTCCTTTCCAACATCTTATATGTTGTGATTTTGCTTATATCATCAAATATTTATATCATCAAACACTGTACATGTAGAAAAAAAATTGCAGCAGAATGTTGATTAAAAGTGTAATGTGTACTAGATGATTGATGAAGCAAATCAATGTATCGAAGGAAGAGCTAAAAACGAAATTAGATTCTTCAAAGAAAAAGAAACGAATTAATTTGATCAAAAAAGAAGTGCTCAAGGAAAATGGTAGCTCCGATACCATGTCAATGTAAGTGATAAGTCGACTTGTCCATTGTGTAAGTCGACTTGTGCTTGCACGGTTCTGATAAGTCGACTTGTACA
>JANZLH020399013.1:0-10669 GCA_026770325.2 Erythroxylum fimbriatum
AAATATTAAGAATGTGTCAATTAATGTTAAGCTTTTTCAATTTCACTAATTTTGATTATCAATTTTACATTTAATTACTAATTTCATATTTGATTATCAATTTTACAATTAGGTTTAAATTTTGTTTTGATTATGATTATCAACTTTCAATTATAAGTTTTAACAACCAATTAATCAACATCAACAATTTCAGATAAAATACATGTACAATTAAACATTTCAAATTATCAAACTCAATCTCAATTTTCATATTCAATTGCTCAAACTCAAATTCAATTTCAAGAACCAATAATTCAACAATTCAATATTAATACAATAATAAATCACAAGCTAATTTCCACCATTCAATAATCAATAAATCACCATTTCAATATTAATTTCTAATTCACTTCTAATTTCCAATTCCAAATTCCAAAATGCCAAATTCCAATTCCAATTCCAAATTTAATTTACAATCCAATTCTAAAATCCAATTCCAATCCCAATTCCAAATTTTATTTCCAATCCAATTCAAAAATTCAATTCCAATTCCAATTCCAATCCCAAATTTAATTTTCAATCCAATTCCAAATTTAATTTCCAATCCACTTCTAATTTCCAATTCCAATATGCAATTTGCTAAAATCCATTTCCAACATCCAATTTCAAGCTTCCATTTTCAGTTTAAATTAACAACTCACAAATCACAAAAATTACAACTCACAATCCATTCCAATCCATCCGAAATCAACCCCATCAATTTCCAATTTTTGCCCAAATCCACTTCCCAATTTTTGCCCAAATCCATTTCCATTCGGACAAAACATACTCCACCGCAAGCCACTACCAAACCTTCCCCCAAATCCAACACAATAAGAGCATTTTTTTCACCTCAAATTCACCATAATCCAACATACAACACAATCACAGAAGCAATCATGGTGAAAATGCATAAAAAATGAAACCAAAATCAAAAACACACACCCAAAAAACTATCGAGTCTTCGGTGCCAATCGGGGTGATCGGAGATGTCGTCCTGTGCTCTGACGGTGGTACACTGGTCGTGCCAACGACGAGGAGGAGCGGGCTGCCGAAGACGAAGACGAACCACCGGCGAGGAGACTGGAGAACACGTCGACGACGAGGAGGGGACGGCGAGACAAAATCCGACGAGGGAGGAGCAGCGGCGTGGAGAAGAAGGAGACACCGAAGATGCGTGAAGAAGAGTCCAGAAGACAGAAGTCGGGGAGGGGGATTTGATAGTTTACTTTTTTGCAATTTGGTCCCTGGGGAATATGGAATTTTCCGAAATGGTCCGGAAAATTCCAGAATTCGGGGTATCGGCCGGTACCGACTGAAATTTAGTCCCGGTATCATTTTACCAACCGGTACGATACGGTACTCATATCCTTGGCCGGCATGCATAAACAGAAATAAGTCGTTTTAAAATTTCTTTTAAAAAATATAACCGGATGAGTCGACATGCATAAACATAAATAAGGTTGTCGGCGATGTCACGATAATGTCATCCCTTTAATATTTTCCACATGATTCAGCAAGCTACAGGTAGAACGTCAATTGATGGTTTGCATCATCTCTTCTCCTCGGCTGTAGTACAGGTTAGTTTTGGATTTCTCTTTCTTTGGATTCGTAATCTTCCACAGAATTACTGTTATGTTAATCTATTTTTAAGCTTCTATTGTCTTAGGAGTGCCTTAACTTATTGCACCCGTCACAATTACCAGGATTATACGCAACATTTTAAATGACATAAAATTGCGGTAAATTACTTCAAATAGTTATTATAATTACTATGAATCAATTATGATAACAGATAGTTAATAACTTAATTATAGTTTTATTAAACGTCGTCATCAGATTTTTTAATGTTTTTCCTGTAGTTGTTTTTTTCCTCATGATATTTAGATACTCAATAACAACAGCAGTAGATTAAACAAGTAATAATATTGTCAAAGGGAGATAACTATTTTATTCATTTGGATATTTTCAAATATCAACTTAAATGTATCAATCTGAAATGTTAATTTACATTTGTGACTAAAAAATTGAACCAGTTTGATCGATTTAACTGTAAAATTTTGAATCATTCAACTATAAGAATGACAACAAACTGTAAAAAATTTATGGATCGATTGATTTTAGCGTACCTGTATCCATCATTGTTTTGTAAGATGTTGACGTTCTTGATAAAGTTTATTTCCTCTCTTCTTCTTGAACTTTTAGCGGTTTTTTGAATGATTAAGATAACCTTTCATAAGCCTCTAAAACTTATTTATACTTTAACCAACCATCATGTTGGTTCATATCGAAATGAGAGAGGAAAAGGGTCTTTGACCCATTTGAGATCCCTTTATTTAATACCCAATAACATCATCTTGGGTGCTTTTCATGGGACTCAAACTATAAGTCACATGGGTCATTAACTATTCTAGCAATCTCCCACTTGGCCCATGTTACGACTTGGTGATTCAACAATAAAACTTTAAGTGCACACAATACATTGAATCTTTCAAGTCATCTTTAAGTAAATTAAGATGATGGGATCATAGCGGTCACAAGTTATACAACATAATTCCTTCCATGTATTACAGAATCAACTCAACTTATAAAACTTTAAGTGGGTAATTCTGTAATTGTTATTTCACAAATAATAATTATGGTATACAACATAATATGGATAACTAGTAAGTAAGCAAAAACATATGACTGTAATTGAATTCACAAGTGTCATATCAATTCGAGTAAGACAATGATATGTATATATACATGTGAGACTTCTAGTAAGACCCATTCGTTCAACATGACTAATAAACGTTTTAGGCGGTAAGCCTTTAGTAACGGATCCCATATCATGAGATCAGTATCAATATGCTCAATTGACACTTTATGTTTTTGCACTTCTTCTTTGACAAACAAATACTTTAAATCTATGTGTTTCGCACCCTTTGAATATTTGTCATTCTTCGAGAAGAAAACGGCTGCGGAATTATTACAATAAATTCTTAGCGGTCTGGTAATATTGTTGACAAAACCAAGACCTATTGTAAAACATTTATGGATAGATTGATTTTAGCGTTACGACGCATACATTAAAAGATGTTATGAACAAAACAAATAATGGGATAACTTATAAACCTTAAACAAAACCTTAGTAAATAAAACAAACAATAGTATAACTTATAAACCTTAAACAAAACCTTATTAATAACTTAGATTGTTAATGGTGCTTTCTGAAGGTGCAGCTTAAACATTTCATCATTCTCAATTATAAAGACTCTATGCTACTTTTCTACACGTTTTTTCCAATTGGAGTTATAAAACATCTTCTTAACTCTAACATCTAATTTACAAAGATATGAATATCATTTCGTACTTGTTGGTATCAACTAATTTGTGTCATATTGACTAGAAAACAATATTCTCCACGATAGTATCGTACTAGTTATGAATACTGGTTGATACCGATTACTTCTTTAGATACTGATAAAATACCTATATTTATCAAGTGAGAATTACAAATTTTAAATTATTTAACATAAAATTGAGAAAAAAATAACACTCCTAACACAATAACCCTAGTCGAGCTCCTTCCCTCATTGGCTCACTCTGTCCTTTCTCATTTTCTCTCCACTCACTACTATAGATGCATTTATTGGCTATGTTTTAATTGGAGACGATTACAAAATCGTCGCTAAAAGAAACCTTTTGGCGACGATTTTCATATTCATTGCTATGAGTAAATGATTTGTCGATGGTTTATAAAACCGTCAGTAAAGCGAACATATTTTATGACGATTAGAGACAATCATCATAATAACAACAAGTTTTTACAACGGTTACCGAGTTTCATCGCCAATACGAGAACATTTTGTGACGAAAAGGAATATCATGGCAAGTTGTCATGAAAAATCAATGTACTTTGTGTCAATTACCGAGAAGCATCGCAAATGGTGCTCACAAATAAGGACTCAAAATATTTTCTTCGCCAGTAATTAGAGTTTTTGCGACGATTAAGGCAATTGTCGCACAAAGTTTGTACAAACAACACAATGAGCAAAAATAATTACAAAATATTGCAGAATGTAGTACTTTTTGAGACGATTTGTATGATTCGTCGCCATTAGGCTAATATTTTGCTTAAATGTCTCCAACAAATAATGACTGAAAAGCTTTTGGCCGCGAATAATCTATCATTTGACGACAATTTTAAAACTTGTCGCATGATGTTCTAATAAACAATATACTTGCCGACGAGTGGTTTGAAACGTCGCAGAAGGTAACACTTATGGCGACTATTTATGAAATTTGTCGCAATTGCTAGTATTTGGCATTGATTGTGTAAGTCGTCGGAAAAGGTTGATGTTAAATATTTTTCAAAATTTTTTACAGGAATTTTGATAAATTTTTGTATGTGATAGTATTGTTAAAATTAATAATATTTGGAAGATAGTTTGTTAATACTAAGTGTACTTAATAATCATAGTTAAGGTTAATTAAAATTGACATTTATATCATCTTTGTTAAGCTATCTTTTGTTGTCAAGTTGTTTTCAATGTTTAAACATATTGTTGAAAACCAAATAGTAGGTTATTTAAAATTTGAAAATTAAATATATTTTTCCCATTAAAAGATAATCAAACCAAAAATTTTAAATTTAATTGGATAAAAAATAATAAATTTAAGTTAACAATTATTCTTAATCATTAATATTTATTAATAGTAAAATAGTTATTTACAAAATTTTGGAAATGGTAGCAATATAATATAATGACATATGGTGAGTAGTACAAGATTTTAATTAGAAGTTTAACAATTCTTATGGATATCCAACAATAATAACAACAATAACACCTAGTATTAGTCTCGTTGATATGTGGGGTTTGGAAATGTCCAATAATACGTAGTATTATCCTTAACTAGTAGAAAGGTGGTTTTAAAAATTGTTACAGATAGAACAATATATAAAGTTTCAAGCTGATTCCATTGATAAGGACATGAAATAATTTTTTTTAATTCCAAGTAACATGCAAGTGGATAAAGGTAAATGAGTTCCTTATGTCTAGATTCCTAAAAAGGGTCCTTGCGAAGGCATCAATTGAAATAGTGAAAGATCTTCCCTCAACTGTTCGGTTATTGACACTTTTAACAATTTCTTCGCAACAGCTAAACATGTAGAGGATACAGTGAATGAATCCGTAGATGCAGTATGGATCACTAAATCAGATGAACTGTCAGTACGATGTGTTTCACCTAAGACACAATCAGTATAGAACTTAGATTGCTAATCTAGAGAAACCGTATAATGAAGCCAAATTGGAACACGTACATACATGATCAACTAGACATAGTCGTTGGAATTGACAAAATTTCCAAAACAACTGATTTCCCTAATTCTTTATGGATCATCGTGACGTAGCCCTTGCCTCCATTTCCATCTACGTTTTCTTGAAGATTCAAGGAAACTTAAAAACAACATATAGTATATACAATCAAATGTTCATATATATAATAGTTTCATAACAAGAAATGAGATCTAGATAATTAAGAAAGTGAGGTAATTTGGATGATACTAAAAATCTTGAAGAAGAAGATCAACCATAGAAGGCAAACGATTATTAGTGTATGAAGAGAGGACTTGTTCTCCATTGATTTTTTCTTCATTAAGGACAATTTTGCCATATTCCTCCCAACGAAATGAATTTCCACTATTGGAAACTAGTCGCCATGTCGACATTCTTCAATGAATTATATTAAAAGTTATATTCTGAAAAGTTAATTTAGAATAAAATTCATTATGTTCAATTAAATTGTGATAAGTGAAAGTACTACAGTTTCGTACGTATACATCTTCAATTTGCCTAATGAGATGAAAGTTACCCTGATTAAAATAAAAGTAATCTATTTATTGATACTATTGTCGACTGCAACCAAATTCAAAAGAAATCACTTTTGTTAATACAATTTAATGTAGTAGTGGTAAGTGGATATCGTTACCACGAGGAATTTTTAACGATAAAGGTTAGCGAGTTTAAAACTAAAACAAAGTAACGAAATGGGAGGAGGTTTTGATTCACGTTAATTTAAGGAAGAAAAATCATAAAAATCACAAATCAATAGATATAATGAGATTTGAAAATTGAATGGAAAATACTTTGGTTTTCGGATCACCGATATTATCACGCTAATATGGATCCTCAATATAAAATTGCAATCATTAACAAACATTCATTGAAGAAGTTTTCTCTTAAGAGTAATGATGAGAAACATGGATCTTAGCATTCTTATTAAACAACAACCTAGATATGATCTTAGGTTTAATTGAATAATAGCTTTACGAATCAAGAACCAATGAGTAAGCGAAATACATGTACAACATGCAATCAATCAAGCGAATACCTCTTTAGAATTTTTGACTCTAACGTAGAGAAGGTAGTCCTAATTGCTACTTATGATTAGTGAAACTGAACATCATATTTCGTTAATCTAGCGATTGAACAAATTAATCCCTAGTTGCGCACCTAGAAATCAACCAATTCAATTAGGAAAAGTAATTCAGAAGATATTCATGTTCGTCAACAACATAAATTTTTTTGAAACATCTCACATATAATAACGGATAACACGGATCCCCTCAACCAAGACAAGAAGTTTAGCTACTCATAATAGAATTGAAAACAAACGAAATAACAAAGTATAAAGTCTCCATCCCTGGTCCTTTACTAAAAAATACGAAAATAGTAAAGGAAGAAATGTAGAAAAACGTAAAAACTAGAAAAGAAAAGATGCAGAAACGAAAATCTATCCTAAAGCCTAGTCTAAGCTTGCTTGAATAGTGATCCTCTCTCCTTTTATGCTTATCTTTTCAATTCTCTTCCTATCTTTCCTTGATTCTCTTCAGATAATGTATCCCCTAATTTTAGGTGGTCAATCCCCTTGAAAGATGGCAATATATTCTTTAAAGATGGTGAAAATCTCGAATTTGAATCTTGACAATTGATCTACAGATTTATTCCATTTTTAGGCGTGCCCATGCTTAGTCACTGAATTGTTGTCAAATTTGAAATTTTGGATTTTCTTCATTTTTTTGCATCTTTTTTATTCAATTTCATCTTTAAGGAGTTGAAAATCATCTGCAAACAATTATAAGATAATTTCATTAATTTCGGATAATAATTTCAGCACATTAAAGATAATTAAGTATAAAATAAGTGCAAATTGATGACTTAACAAATTCCCCCATACCGAACCTTTGATCGCCCTCGAGCAAACATGTCAAACCACTACACTCAGTCAATTCATCCTCCATAAGATCAAGTGCACACAATTCATTAACTTGGGTCAGTAAGACTTAAGTTGCAACACATATCATAATTGTTTTTCACCAATGTAATTAAACGAAGTCAAAATAAGACATCTTTGAGGGTAAAGTGTTTCGCTCTTACACTCAAGTCAAAATAACATGAAATCAAAATGAATTCTTCTCACAGGTTTCGCTCTTACACTCAAGTGTTTGAGGGTAAAGTGTTTCTCTCAAATCTTACTCTAATATATTGCACTACTATAGGTTTGCAATTTCACCAGTTATCATTCATTCAGATCATATAAGCTAATAGATCATAAGGACTTTATTCAGGGTTGTAATGGGGCTAGGTTCAAAGGTAAGGTAAAGTGGCAAAGGGTTAATCACAAGCATTCACAAAGTACCAAGTAAAAGGGACAAGCAAATTAAAATTATGAGATAAAAATGAATAAAAAGTACTACAACCACTCATTACTAACTAGTACTACTATACTTTATTCTTCTTTTCTTTTTTCTGATTTTTTCCTTTTCCCTTTTCCCTTTTTCCATTTTCTTTTCGTTTCTTTTCTTTTTTCTTTCTTTTTCTTTTTTTCTTTTGTTTTTGAATAACATTAAGAACAAGGGAAAACAATAAAAACAAGAGAAAATAATAAACACATGAGTAGAAGCACCTATAAAAGTATCTCAGAATAAAATACAAAATAAAAGTCTCAAATTACTCAATGCTTCATTCAACTTGTGATAGGGTAAGGCTAACGGTTTTTTTGGGTTTTAAAATAAGGTGATTGATTGAAAAACAAGGATAAAGGCCCAAAAATGTTTGCAAAGGGAAAATAGATAGGTGGATCAATTTTAAGCTAAGAATGTAAAAACAAGGAAGGCCTTAATCATTTCTATATCCCATATGATCAAACAAATTCAAACCGGTTCCATGCAAGTTCTGAAGGTAACATGAATAGAGGAGCCTCACACAATTCAAAGAAATAACATAACATAAAGATGATGTCATTTAGGCTCAAGTTCGCTCACAGGTTTAATTCAAGAATTCACCTTAATTCCACAATTTACCTCATCACTCAAATGTCAAAATTTTGACTACGTCTATATGATCAGTTATTGCAATCAATTAACATGATTCACCTCAAAGCTCACTTAGCCAAATTTAATTTCATGCATATACCCGATCTCATCCAAACTAATATGAAAAAGATTCATGGTTTAAAACACAACAATCACGCAAAAATCAACAAAAATTACACAACAACTGAAAAATAGTCACACACCAAACTCCAATTTTTTACCCCACACCTAGACCAACATTGTCCTCAATGTTAAAGAAGCATAAATATAAAGGAAAAGGTTAAAGAAGGCTTCTCTATTATGGAAGTGCTGAAATCAAGCTGTTGTCGGATGTGGCAGAAGGTGGTTCGGTGGCATACGGAGTGGGCCGTAATGGAGAAAAATTAGTAGGAAATTGTATGGACGTGGGTAGCCTACGTGAGTCACTTTTCTTCCTGAGCATTGTGCTAATTCCGTGGAAGAGCACCTGAAAAAGAGGAAAATAATAACGCAAATTCAAAAGCACAAGTTAGGGTAGATGAGTGAGTGGGCAAGAAAGGCTGGAAGTTTTGTGAGTGCGTGGTGGGCAAATGGGATTGAAAGTATAAAAGGTGAGTGTTGATGGGCGGCAGCTACAATTGGAATCAACAAGAGAAAAACATGATGAAAGAAGAAGGGGGAAATAGGGCAGCGTGAATAATTTTTTTCTTTTTTTTAAATTTTAAAAAGAAAAGATGAAAATTAAAATGACATAAATAAAATTGTGAATTTAAATTCCTAGTTGAACTGAATTAAACCAAAAAATGAAAATAAAAAAATTGCTAAAAAAAATAAAAGAAAGAATACGAGTGGGGTGCCTCCTATTAAGCGCTTATCAAAGGTTATAAGCTTGACACTTGGCATATATACACAATGTAACATCCCGTCCCCCTATTAAGGGTTAAGACCCGGAATTTTAGTACTTGGGAGCTCAAAGAGAGATTAAGGAAATGCATTTTCTTGCTCATGCATCATGCTAGCATATATGCACATAAATATTGAATGTTTATGTATAAAAAGTGGTACATGCATTCATTGACAACTTCCAGATATAAATGATATTAAATGTGATTTTATTGAAAATGAGGAGTAAAAGGAGTAGAAAGAGTGATCTTGGTATGAGTTGTGATAAGGAAAAATTTAGAAATAAGATCGGTAGTGATCTGGAAAATATTCACTAAGTGTGCTTCAGTCTATTAGCCATAACTTTTTCTCTAGTTATCCAAACGAGATGATTCTTAATTTGGATTAAACTAGAAACGTATGGATACATTTCTTATGAAGACATCAAATTTCAATTCTGTCTCTAAGAATCTCAAACGTTGTCATGAAGTTAAAAATTTGGTGCAGTACGTTGGTGTATGAATGAAAAATTCGTCCTCGAATTTTAGCGGCAAATTTGGGATTTATATAAATAGATTTTAGCAAAAGTTCCTTATGGAAAGTTGTATATATTTCTTTTATCTTTTCAATGGTATAGAGTATGAAAATTTTAGACATCGGAGTCAAAAGTTATCATCCTAATAAGTGGAGATGTTCTGGAGAGAAAAAGTGAGACGCAAAAGTAAGATGCAAAAGTGAGACGCAAAAGTCAGAAGCAAAAGTCAAACGCAAAAGTGAGATGGAAAAATGATACGGAAGGAAATGAGACGATAGAAGTAAGATGATGAAAGTAAGACGATAGAAATAAGACGATGAAAGTAAGACGATGGAAGTAAGACGATACAAAAGTAAGACGAAGCAAAGTGAGACGATGCAAAATTCAGGAGATAGAATTGGTCTTTGAGATCTTCATAAAAGTTGTAGATCTCGAAGCCTTCTTTCCAATGGTCTAAAAACGAGATCAATCTGACACTGGTTGTTAAAGTTATGGGAATCGCGCCAAAATAGGTTTATTTTGATTGAGGTCTTAAACCTGGTTGCTTCTTTCGACCATAACTTCTTCTCTAGAACTCCAAATGATCTAATTCTTGAACCATTGGATTCGTAAGACATTATGCCACCAAATATTGAAGCTATCTGAAGTGAAGTGAGAAAGATTGAGTGAAAACCATGGGACGGGTATAGTGAGTGTGTTCTTAAAGGATATGAACTGGTGTTATTCCACTAAACATACTTTAGTATTTTGATGTTTTCTAGAGCTCTACTGATATAAATGAGATGATTTTCAATTTGTGGAAAATTAGAGACATGAAGTTACAAATGGTATGAAGAACTTGGAATCCAATTCAGTTTGTAAGATGTTTAAAATTCAGATGGAAGTTGTGCATA
>JANZLH020399069.1:0-10665 GCA_026770325.2 Erythroxylum fimbriatum
GGGAGGGGTATAAATAATAACCACTAGATGGGAATGAAAACTTGATACCCACCCCCTTTGGAGGGTTTAGTGGATTCTCAAATTTAATGGAATGAATCCATTCCCTTGGAATTGAAAACCCCAAAGCAAACACTACTTTTTGCAATTATTTCATTTCTTCATTCCCAAACCCTCAAACCAAACGCCCCCTAAATCTCTAGAGAATACTCATAATAATTTTACAAGTCTTTCATGCAGTCCTATGTACATATATGAATGTATATAGGTATGGTAACACAAAGCAAAAGAAGAAAAGAAAGCTTGTCCATTTTATGTGATAAGAGAAATCTGTGATTAAGAAAAATCACCGACAGTCTCAAGTGGATGATTCGATTTCGACTTGATTAAATAATTAACATCATAAGACAATAGAATTGAAACAACTAAAAGACATTGGAGGTTGACATATGCACGATCATATCCAAGAAAGAGCTACTTGCATATTTTGTTGAACATGCAAGTCCTTGTGGTTTCTTTAAGTGGTACAATGGTAACACTGTACCAGTTGGTCTTCCAACGAGTGTTTCCAATTGCAATGTCTATAATAACAGGAATGACTTGAGTGCAAAATATGGATCTTCTTGCTTTAAATATGGTAAGGAAGGGCACTGGGCAAAAGATTGTTCCTTTTCCCAGTCTCTTGCTAAGTCTGGAGGAACGTCTGGTTTATCTGTATCTTCCTGCTTTAAATGCGGCAAGTGTAAGGTCCTTTTGTTCCTTTAATGGTGTGTAGCCACAAAAATATATAATACTGATGCTGGAATTATGTAATGATGTTGAAACATGAAGATACGTTACTGGACAGATTGTGTTTCTGTTACAAAAGTTAGGAAAAGAATTGAGATTGTAGACAAGAGAGGGAGAGAAGTGTATTGTATATTGAGGTGTGTTTGTAAAGTGTACATGAGTAAGGTATTTATACATGAGTCATATGTATTAATAAGGGAATCTAGCTACAAATTAGGCCAAATCTAAGCTAATTACAATTAAATCATATAACTAAATCTTAGCTAATTACAATCAAATCATATTACTACAATTTAGGACAATAATATGATAACATCAGCTGTTTGATGGGAAGAGGAGACAGATGCAAGATGTATAGTGTCTTGTGCAACATGATGGCGTACAAAATGACAATTAATTTCAATATATTTGATACGCTCGTGGAAAACATCATTATGTGCAATTTGAATTGCACTGCGATTGTCACAATGGAGAATAGTAGCAGAAGATGAAGTGACACCCATGTCTTCTAGTAATCGACAGAGCCACAATAGTTCTACAGTGGCCTCAGCAAGAGCACGATATTCGGACTCAGTGCTAGAATGAGCAACAATTGTCTGATTCTTGCTTCACCATGAAATAAGAGTTTAATATTTTTAATAAATATAATTGAATTTAGAATATGTAATATATATATATATATATGATTTAATAATTAAAATAATTGTTTATTTTAAAAAACTAAGTTATCACCACCTCAAGAAAGAAAAATGAAAAGAAACGAAGTAACCTTTCTCCTAATTTCACTTGAACAAATAACACCCCTAAAGCATGTCGCATCCCTAAGGAGCCTGAGCACCAAGTAGTTGAAATTTTAACATTACAAAAACAAGTGACCCAATTGTTGCAAAGGTAACAAGCAAATAAAAGGAACCAGCCCCGCATCTAGCAACCACTATTAGAAGAAGAAACATTCATACCTTACAACCCTATACCACTATGAGGAACCTCATTAACATTTTGTAATCCTATACCACACATACATTTAGTAAATCTCAAGCGTCAACATCGACAAAGACAAAAGCCATATGCTAGTCTCAATAGGATTAAATTCCTAAGCTTAATGGATCTCTACTATCTATAGTTTTAAGATAAAAAATATCACATTCATATATCTAGGAATTTCTATCTCAACCAAAAGGCCAACATATGATGATTTTCAAGCCTTGTTTAATATGTTTCATAAGAGAACTGGTCACTAGTGTAATAAAAACTTGATTTTTGCAAGGGAGATATAATTCATCAAATCTATAATAAACAATCCACATATCTATTGGATCTTGCATATAGTACTACCAAAGAACCTCACAAACAACATTTGAGAGAATGATGAGAAACTTTCTATAGACTAGGGATGCTTATAAAAAAAAACCTTTTTCCAAAGTAATTAGACTAATATTAGAGTGCTTAGAATAGGAAGGAGGAGTAGGTGTATGGGGCCAATACAAATCACCAATAAAGTGTTCGAGACTCCTCATAAATAAGCAAACTATTTAGATGCGATGAGTTCACTCACACTACTTAGAGAATCAATGCCTATAGGAAATCAAGTTGAGGTTTGAGTCTTTTTGGACCATGATAACTATTCAAGCTAAAGGAAAAGCTCTATTGGAAAATTAACCATAAATTAACAATGGATGAATCATATGACTTTAGTGAAAAAGGTCCTTTGTACCTATTCCTTGAAGCATTTCACCTATGGCATATGTTAAACCTTAAAGCTAAGCTCAAAGAACTTGGAAAAAATGACATATTAAGTTCCAAGGCTTATCCATTATTCAAGAAAATCTATCTAGAAACAACCTAAACTAATATCTAAAGGACAACATTAGGTGGCAAAGACATGCATATGGAATATTCATGAGTAATTCTTGTTACTAAGTGTTTAGGAATCAAGCAATCAAGTGAAATGGAGTAAGCTAATGCGATTTAAGAAAATTCCCCTAAGATATAAAACAAAGTAAATGGAGTAAGCTAATGTGGTTCCCCTAAGATATAAAATAAAGTAAATGGAGTAAACTAATGTGGTTCAAGCAAATTCAAGCAAACGGAGTAACCTAATGTACTTTTATTAAACTAGATTGGCACAACCTTGTAATGTCTCCTTTGTTTCCTTTCAAGGCATATCAATGAATTATGTTAAATTTTCCAAAAAAAATCCCCTAAGATATCCTTTATCTTATAGCTTTCCATCTGAAATAGGCTAAGCACTTTAAATAGAATATGAGGTTTTTAAAGCACAAATCCAATATACAAGCTATATAATATAAAGCATGAGTAAATATATCATCTCTTCTTTAGGTGTAACTGCACTAAAAGGTTATGGCCAAGAATTCAAAAATCGTGTAATCACTAATACAATTAAGAGGATTAGGAGAAAATAACATCATCCCAAAGGCATCATCCAAAAGAAGAGTATTACAATATTTTTAAGATTACCTTCGGATTTGATACCTATGATGGCATACACAGACATTTGTCATAAGGAACTTTTTGACAGTCAATGGTGCATCTAATTTTATAAAATGAAAAGAATTTTCTCCCACGCTAACTTAGTTTCACATTTTACTCCTTACGTTAATAGCTACTTTCTGATAACTAATTACAAGGTTCGTGTGGAATTTTCCAACAATAGACGCAGACTTAAGACTCAATAGTACTTGAAGCAGTGTGACGATGACGACAAGGACGCATGGCAGCACTAGAGACAAAGGAGGGGGGCTTCAATAGCGATAGAGATGAGGATGCTAGGATGCCAAGGACGGTGGCACAATGAGGACGTACAATGGCACGACAAAGACGCATAGTGGGACGACGAGGATGTGCGGATGGACGGTGAGGATGATTGAGACAGAAGAGGGAAGAAAAATTATTTGCGATGGAGGAGGACGAAGGGGGGGTTGTGGTAGTTTGAGGTAAACCAAATGACGTCGTTTTTGTTTTATTAAAAGCGTTGAAGCCGAAGCAAATGACTTTGTTTACTCTAAAATTTACCGACAGACATTTACTCCGTCGGTAAACCCAAAACTTAATTATTCCGCCAAGCATTTCCGCCTTCTTTATTGAAGGAAATTTCCTTTCGTCGCTATATTCCGTTGAAAAATTTGTTGGGATAATTTCCCTCCGTATTTACTGACGGATATTTTTTCAGTAGCAAAATAAAATTTTTCCCGACAATTTTACTGACAGAACATGATTTTCTGTCAGTAATTTGCTATGGTTTTGTTTTTATTGGTAATTTTCCATCGCTAATTACTAATTTTCATATAGTGATATCATCCACATAAAGAAGAAGAGTAACATTTCCTTGATCAGTGTGACAAATGAATAGAGCAAAATCGTAAGGAATGGAATGAAGCCAAATTGGATAATGGTGGAACTGAACTTTGCAAACCAAGGTCATGGTGCTTGTTTTAGCCCATACAAGGCTTTCTGTAGCTTACAGACCTTATGTGTATGACGAGATTAACCAGGTAGAGGCAACATATAAACTTCCTCTTGTAAGTCCCCATTAAGAAAGGCATTTCTCAAATCCATTTGAAGAAGTTTCCATCCTTTGATAGTGGCAATAGCTAAAAGACTGCGTACAGAAGTGTTACGGGCAACTGGGGCAAAGGTTTCTTCATAATCTATCCAATACTCTTGAGTGTAGTCTTTAACCACTAGATGAACCTTATATCGCTCAATAGAACCATCTGAACGGGTTTTGATTTTATAAACCCATTTACATCCATTTACAGTTTTTCCTGAAAGAAGATCAATTAAGTCCCAAGTATGATTTTTCTCAAAAGCCTGAAGTTCTTTATTCATAGCTTGTTACCAATGAGGGTTAGAGCTAGCTTCTTGATAAGAGTTAGGTTCAAGCAGATTGACAATAGTAGAAAAATGATGATAATCTTGTAGATGAGAAGGGGGGGTCTTTCTTACCCAGAAAGATTGTTGAAGCAGATTAGAAGAAGTTGGCAACAAGCGGAGCAGACTCCACAGGTGTAGGATTAGAAGGCAGAGGATGGTCAGATGCAGGAGATAAATATGTTTCATAGCTTGGAAATAGTGCTACAGAGCTGTCAGTAAAGAATTTAGAAGGACTGATACGAGATGAATGAAATGTGGACAAGGTGGAAAATGGGGTGTCTTCCTAAAAGGTAACATGTCGTGAAATACGAATTCTGTTAGAGATCGGATCCCAACAACGATAACCTTTATGTTTTATCCTATATCCAAGAAAGCAACAAAGATGAGCACGGGGTTCTAGTTTATTATGCTCATGAGGTTGTAGAAGACTAAAACTAACATAGTCAAAAGGTTTAAAAAGACGGTAGTTAGGAGGCTTACCAAAAGGCTATTCATAAGGGGAAAGATTATCAAGGATGGAGGTGGAAGTGTGATTGATAGTATACACAGCAATTAGAGTAGCTTCTCCCTAGAGTTTTTCAAGAAAGGAGGCAGATAGAAAAAGGGCACAAACATAATCAAGGATGTGGCGGTGTTTTCGTTTAGCTTTACCATTTTGTTAAGATGTACTAGGATAAGAACGTTGAACCATGGTACCTTGTTGGTCCAGGAAAGCAAGGAGTACAGAAGATTCTTTATATTCCATTGCATTATCTATTCTAATGGTTTTGTTGGTACAAAAAAACTAGGTTTTGACCATGGTGGCAAACTTGATGTATATTTGTGGTAGTTTAGATTTATGTTTCAAAAAATAAATCTAGGTATATCGAAAAAAATCGTCAATAAAGATCACATAATATTGATAACCACTCATAGATAAAATAGGCGAAGGTCCCCAAATATCAGTATAAATAAGATCAAAAGGAGAATGTGAAATAGATGTATTATTATTAAAGGAAATAGCAGTTTGTTTAGCTAGTTGACACTGAAAAGACTCATTTTTAGTTGAACCTAACAATTTACAAGAAACTAAAAGATAAAGTTTGCTAGTAGAAGCATGCCCTAAGCGAAGATGCCACTATAAAGAGAGGAGTTGGAGATGGTCACAACAACTGAGACTACTTTAGGAAACTGAAGAGAGACGAGTTTAAACAATCTTCCAAACTTCTTCCCCATCCCAAGGGTTTGCCTCGTCTGAGGATCTTGTGCCTGACAACTAGAAGGAGAGAAAATAACATGGAACCTAAGGTCACATAATTGTCTAATAGAAATAAGATTGAAGGCCAAGGTAGGTACATAATAGGTGTCAGGCAGATTAAGATTCGAACTTGAAGCATGACCAATGTGGAAAAAATGTATTATAGTATCATTGGCGGTATGAATAGGAGGAAGAGATGAATAGGAGTTTTAGAAGAAAAGACAGAAGAATCAAAGGTCATATGGTTATGACAAGCAAAATCAAAAAGTAAAGAAGTACTTGGAGTGACAGAGAGTGCAGTGGGAGAAGAATTGGTATAGATAACTTGTTTAAGTAAGGACAAAATATTACTCATGGTAAAACAGATAGGACCCTCAGAAGTAACAACAGCTACAGATGAAGAACCAGGCTGAGAGACTGTAACACCCCACTCTTGCAAGACACTTACTCGACATCATAACTGATATCCAAATACATACCCTGCAAGAGTGACTTATTAGAGCACTCACATCACTAACTTAATCATGGCATCATCATTTAATCCGTAAATGTTATAATATTTTAAAACTGAATTCCTCATTTCATTTCATAAAAACTAAATATGTACATTGTAATTTTACAAAATCATATAAATATGTACATTATCAAAACTAAATACAAAACACGCTACATACATAAGGAATTATACAAAAATTTCTATCTAATCCTTCAGTCTCAGTTGTCCAACCTTTGAGCCATTTTTTAATCCAAAAGTACAAGAACTATGCTTCTTGTAGAGTCTCTTTGTCATTAGTGTCCTCTCTTGGTCCTGAGATTTCAATGTTGCAATTTTGGTGAGTTTAGCAAACTCAGTGAGGTAACCATCCTCAATGGTTCACTCAATTCATACAACACATCAACACATATAATCACATAATTTACATCATTTTATTTATCATCATGTAGTATCACATAGCACTTTGTTCACAATTTTCACGTTCTCATTCAAATACAAGTCAACAATACATTTCAATCATTCAAACATACATAATAAATGTATATGCAATGCTCATGAGACTCATTTCTGATTATTACGTTGTTGTGACTGAATGCCTGTAATTGTCCCTTATCCGTCATGAATACCGGGCTTATTGATAACTGTCCCTTATCCGTTGGGGATACAAAGCTCATTATACATAGTGAGCCTTTGGCTCTTAATCACATTATGAGCTTTAAGCTCATTTTCGGTGGCTACTCAAGTCATAACTACCATTATCTGTTCATGCATTCATGTAATGAAATGCATCACATAAATTTAGTCAATAAAAAATGTTCAATGTTGCACAGTCATATTCACTATCGCATTCTCATTCGCATTTATCATTGGACCTTCGTCTGACATTCAACAATAATATTGAGTAGCACTTATTTTGTCAAATTCACATACAAGGAGCACCTCCAATATCATATTCATGCATCAAACGCCTCGGACGTTCAATTTCCGGAATCATCACAATCAAATTCACAAAATAACTTAATACAAAATTTAAAACAGACAATTAATTAAGTGAGACTGTCTAGGTTACTTACAAGTTGCTCCAGAAAGCTATTGCCTTGAAGTCTTGGCAACATCTGGATGTTGTCGTTCAATATGCTCTTCTAAATCATGTAACACATACACATTTACACACATCACAACTTTGCACGATTTTAAGTATTCATTTATGCACAAATGTGTATATGGATTATGTACAATGCATGCTCAATGACAATCCCGAGTATATTTTCATTATTCTCATCACATGATCACTCATATATCAAAACTCACATAACTTTAATTTGAACTTAGGTTTACACCTTAATAAAACAAATTTATTCTAAGTTCATAACTCAATCAATCATTCCAGCCTTTTTCTTCAAAATAGATTTTTGGGTTAATTTTGCATGATCATTTTGATAAGGAAAATGAAGTATTTAGGCATCACCTTCTTCTAAACAAATGTTTCCATATGTATTAAGTTGCTAATGAGACCAAGTTCTCATAATTTGGTTCAGTATTCTGCAAGTTATACACAAAATATTTCAGACTGCACTCAAACTACAAGAGTACTCTGTACTCAACTTCAAGCCAAATTTTGGAACTCTTAAAGATAGAATTAAGATTCAATATTTTCATAAAATTTGTATCTATATGTCTATAGTTTAATCTAAATCAAAAATCATCTCATTTGGATATCTACAAATCTAGATATGGCCAAAATACTGAGGTCTATTAAGTGAAATCACTCCATTTAAGAAATTCCAGCATACTTCATCATTTTCATTCTAAACTCATCAATCAATCTTTTCTGAATGAATATAGATGGCTATAAATTTTGGTGGAGGTGAAAAAAATGTGTGAGGAGTTTATGTTTCAAATTTCAAGTCATTCGGAGGTCAGGAGAAGAAGTTATGGCCAAAAGAGTAAAGGATGTTCAAAACTGTCACATATCTCTACACTCTCACTGTCACGATCATGCACACTGCGAGATGATTCCTCTTTGTCACGATCGTGCTTTTCCAAATATCTCCTCATTGTCACAATCGTGCTTGTGCATAATCGTGTAACTCCTCTAAGGTTCCCTTCAGTCACGATCGTGAGACTCCACAGAGAGTTCCTCTCTGTCACGATTGTGCTTGTGCACGATCGTGATAGACGATGTTCTGCAGATTCATACGAAACTGCAAATTTTCGTCTCTTCTTCCTCTTTTTCTAAATCCAACATTTCTAACTTATGTCTATTACTTTCTCTTCATTTCAACTCCCATTCAACTCAACTCATTCACAAACAAATCAAAATCCATAATTAATCACAACATTAAAAACCAAACAGTTCATATACGCATTTCTTATATTCTTCGCATATTTTTCCATCTTCTGCACTTCTCCATTTTCCTCAACACCTTCATTTCATCTCTAATTATCATTTTAATCTTTCTTTCCCATATCATGACATTACCTTACACCTTTTTTCTTAACTCTAAACTCATTTTAGTTCATTTCTAAAACACCCAATAAGATTCACGCAAACACAGTGAAAACAAAGCATACGCATATCACCTTTCATGAATTTTTCTGCACTCTTTTATACACCTTTTCAATGATCTTTCTAACTCAAAAATCATTTCAACACCATCCTATGAAATAATGATCATCAAATAAGCAAAAGCAAGGCATGCGGCACACCCAAAATCCTCACTTATGTTTCAGCAAATATACATTCTCATATTATAAACAATTAACTGTTAACTAATGTGATGCATGTTTCATCCTACATATCATGAAGAATCATATGATACTTACGTGTTTAAAACTCCAAACTCTTCAAAGTCACGTGAACCCTAGCTTTCCAATATCACATGATCATCAACAGTCAAAGGTTGTAGGGTTAGGTATTTCAGTGATAGTGAAGAAGATAACAAAAAGAAAATAGCAAGTGAAAAGTGAGAGTAAAGCTTGCGTTGTGAGGGTGAGAAAATTTCTGGAAGTAAGAAGCTTACAAAAGATGAAGAAAGTCACGAAGAAGAAGACAGTAAGATCAAACAATTAATTTGGTCTTTCTAGTATAATCATAGAATCAATACTAGGTCTGGCAAGTGACACTTATCACTTGTTCAATTTCTATGAGTTTAAACTAGGTTATCTCATTTAACTAATCCAATCATCTCCAAATTTCTATTCCAGTTGTCTCTAAATTTTCAATGACATTTGTCAATAAATCCCAAAGTCATCTATAAAATTTTTCACTGTCATTTGACTCTTATTTCTACTATCATTCATCAATTGACTTGCCACTTGCCATTTTTTTAGTCCAAAAATATCTGAAATTTCGAAAATTTCCTAAATTTCACTAAAAATTCAAAATCAACAATTATACTTTCCAAATCAATTTTCAATACAAATAAACCACAATTCTCAATATAATCACATTTATAAATCAATTATACACGAAAAATCTCAATGAATGCATGTACAATCATTTTAATGTGTAAAAATCAATATTCACGTGTGTATGTATGTTATATTATGCATGAGCATGAAATGCACTTTCTAACCTTCAATAAACTCTCATGAACTCTATTATAGGGTTCTAGTCCCTAACATGGGATAATGGGATATTACAGAGACAATGCCTTTAGTATTAGAATAACCCTCCTTAGGTTTTGGTGGTCTCACAGGACAGTTGCTCATAATGTGTCCAGTGTTATAACAGTAACGAGATTCAATCTTAGGACAGATAGCAAAATGATGTTCAGACTGTTGACAATTTTTGCAAAAGAGAATACCTGACTTTTGAGATGAGGGGCGAGCAACAGTAAAAGCAACATCAGATCGGGAGGATTTGTTTAGGCTAACACGAGTCTCCTCAAAGATAATTTCTTTGATTGCTTCATTTAAACTAGGCAATGGAGTGCGATGCAGTAAAGAGGAACAAACAGACTCGTATGCAGGACTAAGAGCCATAAGAACCTAAATCAACTGAAGATGTTATATACTAATCTTAGCTTGAGTAATATGATTCCAAATGGGTTGAATTTGGCCTAGGAAGGCATTAATTGACTGGCTAGGAGCTTGTTTCAAGGAATGAAGAGTATTTCACAATTGATAATAATAAGCTAAGAAGCACAGACACGGACACGGACACGGGACACGACACGGACACGGACACGGGGACACACCAATTTCTAAAATTTGGTGGACACGGACACGGCGTATATACATATTATAA
>JANZLH020399082.1:0-10663 GCA_026770325.2 Erythroxylum fimbriatum
TAATTTGTAACATCTTATAGCATCTTGGCCTTATATGCCCGATAACTCCACAAAAATGACATGTGGGTATAAATCTTTGACTCTTTTTTTATGCCTCTACCTTTTGGGGTGATTTGGACATTTCAAACTTTTCTTCATTCACTTTCGAACACTCACCTTTATAGCTTATGCCTTCGAAATTTCCTTTAACCTTACCAATTTTTATCAACTTATCTAGTTTTTCTACGCCTCCATTCAACATCCTTAATCCCTTTTCAATATTTACTAATTTCATTCTAGCTTTACCAAGCTCATCCGACGTCAACATTAGCTTCTTTTCCAACTCTTGTATGGTGTTCTTCATGAAAAGATTCTCTTCCTTCAATCTTTCATTCTTTTTACACGTTTTCACCCTTTTTCATATATAGCTTTGTAATCCTCGTAAATATTTCCTTTTTATCATCTAGGCCATTACCGTTGTTGTCATAATCTAAAATTGAGTTTTGAGCTGCATCGTTTGCATTTTTCCCGAAATCTCCAAATTTACTCACTTTTTCATCTTCTGTTACTTCCTTCTCAGGTACTGTTAAACAAGTAACTGAACTTTTGTTGTACAAAGTAACTAATGCATCATTATTCACAACTTCTTCTTCACTTTTGGATTTTTTATGACTCCAAGTGCTCGGATAGGATTTTCTTTTTCTCTTCTTCATAGTATTAGCATAATCCGTTTGAACATGTCCGAAGCCTTGATACTTATGGCATTGAATTCTCTTTACCTTTCTTTCTTCTTTTTGAGTTTTGTCTTGTTGTTTGAAGTTGTTATTCAATGAGCTTTCGCCATATTGTCTAAAGATGGATCTGCCCTTCTTCATTCTTTTCAGCCCTTTACCAAAATTTCGTGTGAGTAGTACCAAGTCTTCGTTTTCATCTGATTCGTCTTCTACATCATTTACACTTTTTCTAGTTTTCACCTATATTGCCTCTCTTATAGCCATGTTCACGAAACTAGGATTTGCACTAACTTGCTACCAAGTTCTGAATCGGTGACCTTTCTCTGATACCAATTGAAAAACCGAAGGGGGTTAATTATTTCACAAACTTTTTGCAAACTACTCTGGCAACAACAAAATAAAAACAAGCAAAACCGAAATAATAAAAATATCAGAAATTTGGTAACGCAATTCGCCATACCTTGCCTACGTCTGCAGGGCCCTCACCCAGCTTAATCACTTTCACCGAAGGACAATAGTTTTACCCAAGGCTTTACTGAGTTGACACCACTTAACCCTTGACACTATCTCTCAATAGTACTACCGCCTTGTACTAACATCAACAGAGCATTTTTCACACGCTGTTTGATAATAAAGATAATTAAACGAACAACTCAAGTGATTAAAATAACTAAAAACAAAAATGATAATACACTTGAGATAAAAAGAAAAACTTCCTAATGAGTTCCGCTCCACTGATTTGGAAGTTATCGCAACAATAATAGGCTGATTCGCATAAACACTAACAATTCACTTCAATATACTCAATAATGAAAGACGTCTGCAACGTCAACCCTTACTCATTTCACCAAAGATGATCTTCACTGTATCATCAAATCAAAACATGTGCAACGCTATTCTAATAAATCAACTTCACCATGGCTCATATAAAAAGACACGTTAATCATAAAACTACTAAGCCTCCTCCAGATTGTCTCACCCACGCACACTCTGATACACCGTGAGACTAACACCAAAATGTTTTTAGGCTTGTTGCACCCTATACGTAGCCAGCAGTCTCTCTTTTCACACATGAACGTGACACCCACTTCACGGCAACAACAACGCACGTCCCAGCTGTTGCACAATCACTTCAACTCCTCTCACGCCAACACAACCTCTTCTACAGCTATAGATAAAAGCATGCACAATATACACCCACACGTCTCCTGTACTGCGTATTTGGAAACATAGACACATAAAAAGTCTCTTCTCCTCTAAAACCAACACATACTGTCGCAACACAAACTCCTAAGAAGCTCTCTCTTGACAACCAGTCAATAATTCCACTGCATATTTAATTCCAAGACACCAACGGTGATACACCAAAAGCTAGATAAACATACTCAATTAATGCAGTGTATTTCCTAATAAGAAATTAACGCACACCATTCCACTTTTTTTTAAGCACACTCCCATGAGATCTTCTTCAGCCATAGATAGACGTAAATTTCAAAAACACAACAATCACATCCCTTTGTTTTTTTTTCAATATCCAAAATTCACAAAATCCGCAGTAATTTAATTCCAATATTCCCATGATGATAGACTCCAATGTAGTGTAAAACTCTTTCACAAACATAAGTGTGACAATCACTGTTTTTGAATCCCACTGAAATTAAGATTTTATATGTTCAATTAAAATGCCAAAACTAAATATAATATATAAAAAATATCTTAATAAAACGTTTTGATAGGAAAGTTCATCATGTTCGAGTTCTCCCATTTCACGCTGCTCTGGCTCAAGAATCACAGCTTGCAAGTATGAAAGAGTTCACGAATTCTTCGCCTGAAGAAGTCTCTTTATTTTTGGTTTGTACTGACAGGTATTATCATCAACTTGAGCCTACTTCTTTCTCATCTCTTATTCTTTCCAGATGAAGAATCCCATAACGCATGCATATCCAAATACTCCTCCCAGCCGGTAACAAATTGTGAAACATATTTGTTGTGTTTCTGAAAATAACTACAGAGCATCACGTGGGATTGACTTTGCTGGTGTGGATCATGTTGTTCTCTTCGCCTTTCCTCGTGATCCAAGTGAATATGTACGCCGTGTTGGAAGGACAGCCAGAGGTGTTGGAGGAAAGGGCAAGGCTTTTATCTTTGTGGTTGGGAAGCAAGTTTTCCTTGCAAGAAAGACAATAGAGAGAAACCAAAAAGGTCACCCACTGCATGATGTACTAGCTGCATATATAAGCAGATGAGATGAAATATGCGTGTTGAAACAACTTGTGATGAAAGACAATTGTTTTAAGGGCTTTGCCTCTTAGAAAAAGTTGATGAAAGTGTTGAGAATTTGACTAAGTCAAAATAGTTGTTACTATATTTGATTACGCAATCTTCAGTTTCTATTTTTCAGTTTTGTAATTCAAATTCAAACCTTGTACAGATCACCTAAAATTACTCTTGTAATCTCCTAAAATTACTCTTGTAATCTCTGTATTTAAGCTGTAACAAATTCAATACAATTTGAGTTTCATCTTTCCATCCGAACCTCCATTTCTTCATGGTATCAGCTAGCCACTAAACTGGTTTCAATCACCTTTCTTCTCCTTTGCTCCGTAGCCTCACAACATGGCCAACACCGTCACTTCTTCCCTCCCTTCCATGCCCAACCAAATCACCATCAAATTGACCCCTTCTAATTATTTACTCTGGAAAACGCAGATGCTGCCATTGTTATACAGCCACAAACTCATCCATCATGTCGATGGAACCCAATCCCCTCCTTAAACCATTGACAATGCCCCCAATCCAGCATATGAACCCTGGTTTCTCAAGGATCAAATGGTGCTGAGTTGGATCCTTGGATCCTTATCTGAATCTGTCTTATCGCAGGCTGTTGGAGCAACCACTGCTTACGCTGCTTGGTCGAAGCTTCAGTCCACTTTTGCCTCTGGATCCCGTGCTCAAGTTCGGACACTCAAGGGCTCCCTGCATGCCCTCGCTCGCGGAAACGACTCCATAATTGACTATATGGACCGTGCCAAACGCATTTTCGATCATCTCGGTGCTCTCGGTGCGGCTATTTCCGAAGATGATCTTGTTGATCAGATTCTACGAGGACTTGGTTCTGATTATCGTCCTTTCGTACGTAATATCGAAGCTAAATTACAATCAATTTCTTTTGATGATTTGTTTGGTTTGCTACTGTCTGAAGAATTGCAGTTGCAAGCAACCAGTGCGCCGCCACAACCTGCTGCCGTAGCCCACTATGCAGGCCGTCAGCCATCGTCTGCTGCTCAACGTGGTCGGGGCCGCAACAATCGAAAAAATGGTTCCTTTTCTGGCCGCACCCGACCCGCCCATACCAACACCGAACCAACCTGTTACAACTGCCGAGGCCGTGGTCACACAAGCCGTCAATGTCCCAGCCCGAGATACACCAAATCGAACCCCAAACCCACCGCCAATTATAGCTCCTCTCCCCACTCAAACCCCAACGAATGGATTGTTGATACTGGTGCAACCCATCACCTGACTTCGGAACTCGAAAACCTGGGAATTCATTCCGAATACAATGGGACGGACGAAGTAACTCTCACCAATGGTAAAACCTTACCCATCTCTCGTGTTGGTTCCTCCGCTTTATCTCTTAGTTCTCGTCATTTTCAATTATCAAATATTCTTCATGTTCCCGAGGCTCACCTGAATTTACTGTCTGTTTCTCAATTTACTCAATCTAATGATGTATCTGTTGAATTTTTCCATGATTCTTTTGTGATTACGGATCGACAGACGAAGCTGCCACTGCATAGAGGGGTCATCAAGAATGGGTTATATTGTCTTGCCACTGATAGTGTGTCTCCTACCTGTCACTCCGTTTCTTTGTCAACATGGCATGCTAGATTAGGCCATGCTTGTACAAACACTATCAATAAAATTTTGAGTATGAATAAAATTACCGCTTCCTCTAAGCGTGATTCGTCGTTATGTGAAACTTGCTGTGTTAGTAAAGCCCACAAACTGTCTTTTTCTGATTCCACCTTTGAAGCAACGCAACCTTTAGAGTTAATTTGTTCGGATTTATGGGGACCATCCCCAATTGCATCAGACGATGGGTTCCTATATTATGTGGTGTTTTTTGATCATTACACAAAATACACTTGGATCTATTTTCTAAAACGCAAGTCTGATGTCTTCAATTGCTTTGTTAAGTTTCGTGGTGTCGTTGAGAAATACTTTGGTAAGCCCATTAAACAGTTTCAATCTGATTGGGGTGGGGAATTTCAAGCTCTAGCAAAATACCTGGCCACCAATTCTATAATCCAAAGAAGTTCCTGTCCACATACACCTGAACAAAATGGCTGTGCCGAACGAAAACACAGACACATCACCGAGACTGGCCGAGCCTTATTACACCATTCTTCTGTTCCACCAAAATATTGGGATCATGCCTTCGCCACAGCAGTATACACCATAAACCGTTTACCAACGCCATTACTAAACCACAAATCCCCATACCAAGTTATCTTCCAGAGAGACTCCGATTATAATTTTTTCCGTGTCTTTGGTTGTTGCTGTTATCCTTGGCTTCGTCCGTACACTAAAACTAAGCTTGAGCCCCGGTCCACGAAATGTGTGTTTCTTGGTTATAGTATCTTGCACAAAGGGTATAAATGCTTGTCTTTATCTACCAACAAAGTGTTTTACTCACGCCATGTGATTTTTGATGAACAGGTTTTCCCGTTCAAGACAAGTGATGGGGTTGCTTCAGTTCTCGGTCCACCTCCATCCCCTTCCGTCATTATATCCCTCGGCAATCAAACCCCACCAAATCCTTCCCCAAGCATTCAACCAGTAGCCTTATCACCACCCAATGCCACTGTCACGGTCACAACCCCAACAGTCTCGGTTGAAGCAGCCTCTCCACAGCCTGCTACGACCCCTTCCAGCCTTGTTATTGCGCAGTCACTGCCCGCTACTACCACTTCCGGCCCTGTTGTTGTGCAGTCACTGCCCACGGTTTTGTCACCACCCGCACCGGCAGCCCCGACACGACATCCTATGACTACACGATCTCGGACTGGTTCGTTGAAACCTCGAGTATTTGCCACAACAGTTTCGGACATTCTTGATACACCATCGTCCTATACGCAAGCCGCAAAACACCCCAACTGGCGAAGGGCAATGTCCGAGGAAATTGATGCTTTGTTATCAAATGGTACATGGGATCTTGTGCCTCGAACCTCAGCCTCCAATGTTATCGGTTGTAAATGGGTATATCGAGTAAAAACAAAGGCAGATGGTTCGCTCGATCGATACCGTGCTCGGCTTGTGGCAAAAGGATTTCACCAACGACCTGGTATTGACTATGTTGAGACGTTTAGTCCAGTTATTAAACCGGCAACCGTGCGCCTAGTTCTATCTATTGCTGTGAATCGCAAGTGGCCTATTCGGCAGCTCGATGTTTCCAATGCATTTCTTCATGGGCAGCTTGATGAGACTGTTTATATGGAGCAGCCCCAAGGCTTTGTTGATCAATCGAAGCCTAATTTTGTTTGTGCTCTTAAGAAATCGCTCTATGGTTTGAAGCAGGCACCCAGGGCGTGGTATTTCTGTCTTACTAATGCTCTACAACAGCTCGGGTTTCGTGGGTCTAAGGCTGATAGTTCCTTATTTATCTATTCGTCTAATGGTGAGACTGCTTACTGCTTGGTATATGTTGATGATTTAATCTTGACAGGCTCATCGACGGCCCTATTGCATCGATTGATTACTCAACTTGGTCGGTCCGTCACTCTCAAGGATTTAGGTCCTCTCACGTATTTCCTAGGTGTCGAAGTTTCCTGGATCTCTAATGGCTTGCAACTGACGCAGTCCAAGTACATCAAAGATTTGTTGCACCGTGCTAATATGCAGGATGCCTCCTCGGTTTCAACACCATCGACGCCTCAATCAGATTTAACTGGAACCACGTCGGATGCATTTGAAGATCCGACCCTCTATCGGCAAATTGTGGGCGGGTTACAATATCTTGCCCTTACTAGACCTGATGTCACGATGGCGGTTAACAAAGTAGCTCAATTTATGCACTCCCCGAATGTTCATCATTGGCAAGCCGTTAAACGCATTCTTCGTTACTTGTGTGGCACGATTACTCATGGATTGGTTCTTCGGTGCTCTCGGCAGGCTTCCCTCGTTGATTATTCTGACGCTGATTGGGGGGGAGACAAGGCTGACCGTAAAAGTACATCAGCATACATTGTCTTCCATGGTTCGAATCCGATCTCTTGGGTCTCTAGAAAATAAAGAACCGTTGCTAGATCAAGCACAGACTCCGAATACCGCGCCCTAGCTGCTGCTGCATCGGAAGTATATTGGCTCCAATGCTTGCTTCGTGAGCTAAACTACACTCTCCCAACAACACCCAGAGTATGGTGTGATAATGTTTCTGCGACATATTTGGCAGCCAATCCCGTTTTCCATTCCCGTTCGAAGCATCTTGAATTGGACTTCCACTTCGTCAGAGATTAAGTTCGACAAAAACATCTAGTTGTTTCTTACATTTCGACGGTTGATCAATTGGCGGATGCACTGACCAAGCCATTGTCGAAGCCTCGCTTCCTACTCATGCGGGACAAACTGATGGTGCTCTCCCCCATCGGTTTGCGGGGGGGTGTTGAGAATTTGACTAAGTCAAAATAGTTGTTACTATATTTGATTACGCAATCTTCAGTTTCTATTTTTCAGTTTTGTAATTCAAATTCAAACCTTGTACAGATCACCTAAAATTACTCTTGTAATCTCCTAAAATTACTCTTGTAATCTCTGTATTTAAGCTGTAACAAATTCAATACAATTTGAGTTTCATCTTTCCATCCGAACCTCCATTTCTTCAGATAGTTCACTGTAGCGTCAGCTTATGATTTAATCGAAGAGTGAACCACTGATGAACATAGCCACCTATGGGACTTAATTTGGAAATAGGCCGGACCCCAGAGGATTAGGGCCTTCCTTTGGTTGATGGCCAAAGGAAAACTGCTGACCAACAAATAACGCGTGCATCGTCACATTACAACGGATAGCAGGTGTCACTACTGTGGACACGAAGAATCTACCTTACATGCCATTAGGAATTGTCCACGAGCTTAAGCCCTATGGGCGAAATTCCCCCAGGCGATAAGGGATACAGATTTTTTCCTTTAGGATGAAATAGGATGGGTACATTCCAACCTTACGAAGCACCACCACGTGCGACAATCGACCTGGTCGTCTTTCATTGGTGTAGCCTGTTGGTTCTTATGGTACTAGAGAAATAAAAGTGTCTTTGACCCCACTTTCATTTGGCCAGAAGCTAGTGACAGAGCCGTTCTGGAGTACTTAGAATGGATAGAACGAGCCAGCGTAGCGGAAAGTTATGTGCTTCCAACCCAAGGCTTACCATTGGGTAGTTTAGTTAGGTGGAGCAAACCGACTGAGGGCTGGGTTAAATTAAACACAGACGGGGCAGCAAAACAAGGCGGAAGCATTATTACTGCGAAAGGGTTAATTCGAGACTGACATGGACAGTCGTGCGGTGGGTTTACCTAGAACCTTACAAGAGGATCCCCACTCACTGCAAAACTCTGGGGCATCCACTCAGGACTTAATCTAGCCTCCGCTGACTGTTTTGGACTGCCTTCTCCGAGACACCCAAGGCGCGCTGTACCGCCGACATATGCGTTCCGAGACACCCAAGGCGTGCTGTACCGCCGACATATGCGTTAATTAGCTTGTTTTGAGTTATGTTTTCCTTGTAATTAAAAAAAAAGATACGAAAAGAGTGGTGACTATGCTCTGATGAGAGAGGATACTTATAGTGAGGAAAAGTATCTGAAATGTCTGAAGGGCAACTGGTCACATGCATTCTCCGCCACCAGATGTTCCAATAGATTAGATTAAATGTCACAATGAAACATCCATTTCATTAATTTCATATATAGGAATAATTAAGGAAAAATCAAAAGAAATTATACTAATGTAGCTGTAATTTTACTAATTTTTACTGTAAAATTTTTAAATTAAGTGTTTAAAAATTTTAAATTAAATAATTTAATTTAAAATGTGTGACTGATATTTTAATGCAAAATGTTAATATTTTATTTATATATGTAATAAAATACGTAAAAAATTAACCTTTAGAAAGTTCAAGTAACTTTCCGCCTTTGTCAAAATGATTTTTAAACTCTCTAGGACAAAGATGTTAATTAGTACGTGTGTATTCAAAATAAGATTATTTATTTGACTTTCAAAGAATTGTAAAAAAAAATATTATGTAAATATTATGGTGAATAAGCTTAATGTCTTGAACTCATTGTAATAACTATAATTATATTTCTTTTCAATTTTCAAAAAAACTTGAATTATGATTATATAATTTTTTAGCAAATCCTTAACCTATCAATGGTAGAAAAGACTAATATTGTGCACTTTGTATTTAAATATATAATTTTTTAACAATTCCTTAACTTATCAATCTTAGAAGAAACCACTATTGTATACTTTATATTTAAGTAATATATAACTAAGGAATATTTTTATGCAATAAGAATTTTATACGATGCATTTTAAATAATACAAAATATATAATAAAACATAAATTAATGAAAGAAATTTTATGGACCACTAATTTATTTAGAAAAACTGATAATTGGTAACGTTGACTGTATTGTAGGACTCAGAAATTTCTTTCATAACTAATCCGACTCTTTTTTCTTTTATATACACTACAAGAAAGCTGAGAATTAGCGACCAAAAATTTGCTACGAAAATAACACCGTAGCTAATTTGCGATGGAAATGGATGATCCGTTGCTAAAGTCGATGGGGAAAATGTAGTTTGGCGACGGTTGTAGTATCTGTCGGAAAAAATGGAGGGAAACCTTTGCGCCAAAATTGGCGACAAAATTTAAGGACAGTAAAGATAACCGCCGGTAATCTAATTAGGCAATTACTGACGGAATATGAGCAAACCGTCGGAAAACATAGCGTGGAAAATTTGAAGCTACCGACGGTGTCAATATCCGTCGCAGAAATTCAAAGAAAATGATTTACCAATGACATTTCTGTCTATACTCCATCAGTATAGTGGCAATCAAAATGTTGTCGTCCTTCGTCTGGTGGTGTTGAACTTTTAATAATAAAGAAACAACGTCGTTTGGTGTAACACAACGATGTCATTTCGTTATTGGTGACAGATTTCGGTTACCAAATGACATCATTTCGCAATTGGTGAAGGTTTTAACAATAACGAAACGACATCGTTTGGTTGTTGCTGACGGTTTTTAATAATAACGAAATGACGTTGTTTGGTTATTACTAAACAACGTCATTTCGTTACTGTTAAAACGCTTCAGGAGACCAAGAATGAGACGACATCGTTTGGTTTAAAACCAAACGATGTCATTTCGGTTAAGTAAAAGCCTTCAGCTCACCGATAACGAAATGACGTCGTTTGGTTTTAAACCAAATAACGTCATTTTGGGTAAGTAAAAGCCTTCAGCTCACTGATGACTCATTTCGTAATTGCTAGGCCAGTTTTTTTACGAACGAAACGACGTCGTTTGGTTTAACTTGACGTCGTTTCGTTCTCATTAAAACCCTCCAGCCGACCCCCCAACCCCACCCGACCCGAGCTTCCTCCGTCTTCCTCAGATCTGCCGCTGTTCTCCCTCGTGTTCGCCGGCGTCTTGTCTGTCTAGGTGGCGCATCTTCTCTGACCGTTGCCGCCATCTTCTCCAGTGGTCGAGTTGCCCTGTCGGTGAAGGTATGTCAATGTTTCTCCCCTTCAAATATAAACCCAAATTGATAATACCATTGTTGATGGTTGTGGTTGGTTTATGGTTTGTTCCATGTAGAAAATGATGGATGTGTAAATGTTTGTGTATGGGATTGAGTTTCTATAATAGCGAATCAATCCGTATTAGA
>JANZLH020399143.1:0-10657 GCA_026770325.2 Erythroxylum fimbriatum
TCTCTTGTTTTCAAAATATTTTATGTGGTATAAAACTCAACTAAAAAGAGAGAATCTATTTTCTTTTTTTTTTTTTCAAAACCAAAAAAGATTTTGGAGATTGTGTAATGTTTACTTTAAAACTCTTTGTTTATAAAGTAGTGATTTTTTTTGCTTCTCACTTCATCTTTGGATTTTTATCTAATAATCCAGGGCGCAATCTGGGACGTGGGGCGTAAAACAAAAAATATGTTGATTTGATTTGGGCATACTATATTTAAATTTTATACTATTCATGATAAATAAAAAACAAAAAGAAAAGGAAGTAAAAGAAGAAATAAGAAGGCCATTAAATTTTGACAAAAGACCCATGATGCACTTCTTTATACACTATTTTGAAAACCCAAGAATTCAATTGTATGGATATGTAAAATACAGGATGAAATTTTTTCGGTTATAATATTAACATTATAGAAAAGGTGTTTCTGAATTAATCTCATCCTTTAAGAATTGTCATTTGTCTTTATAAAGTAATATCTTAAATCCCTCAAGGGTTTTAAACTTTTTATCATCCTCGCATTGAGCTATTGTTCCGCAGGACCTCCCCTACAGTATCTTCACCGCAATAAAGTTTAACCACCAAGTTTGGGATAGACTGGTGTGGTTCCTCTATGCCTAAGACACCAGAATATTGAACCATGAATGAAGAAAGGAATGAGAGAGGCATATTTTATTGGCTAGTGATTGTGCTGCCCTAATTTTTGACTGGAAGGGACACTAAATTTCAATTTAAGTTAAATCTTTTCATGACAAATTGTTCATGATTGACCAGATCGTTGATGATATCCAAATACCAAAGCCACTCTTTATATACCTTTCGTGAAATTAAAAAGGCTCTTGGGAAAATCAAAGAAAGATCCTGTTGTTCTTTCGTAAAAAATTCTTCCAAGAATTTCGAACCTAATCTTTCGAAAAAACGTAAATTTTTTTTTTTTTTTGCAAGCCAAAGTTTTAATGCAAGAAAGTTAAAGTATATATTTTATTTGATACAAACTCTTTTTTTTAGGATCCATTATAATAATGAAAAACATTTCTACATATATACACAAATCAGGCGATAATATCATAATCTAATGAATAAGCTCAGGCCGAGTTACTAATGGGATGTCCTTTTTTATTACAAAATCTCGTTTTTGCCAATGTTCCAATCAAATGAATAATTGGAACTATTGAATTGAGTACGAGTCAAGGAAATGGATCACTGCCCGCTGATTTTTATATAAAGGAAACGCCCAACATAAATACATTCTTTAACTTCTATTTTGGTATATTAAATATCTTTAATAAGAAATCGGAATAAGATGCGTCGATTTTTTCCAGGAAACCCCCCCATGAAAAATACACATCATTTCTTAAAGAAAAATAGCAATTCTTAAAGGATGAGATCAATTCAAAAGTACTTTTTCAGTAATGTTAATATTATAACCAACATAATTCCATTGAAGGCGAGAGTTCAACTCTTTCCACACCAACTTCTTCGTTAACAAGCTAAAACAAACAACCTCAAAGATTTTGAAGCATAGGAGATCTCTATGATGCTACCAAAAAAATAGACGGTGAGATTCTTTTTTGTCTATTTGCATATAATGAATCTTTGAGTTTTGAAGAGACTATTAAAGACAAGAAATGGTGTAAGTTATAAAGGAAGACATTCATTCCATTCAGAAAAATGACATTGTGAGTTTATAAAAATACCAAATAGTCATCAAGAAATTAGGGTTAAATGGGTGTATAAGATAAAGAAAAGGAGAAATTGAAAGCTATAAGGCTAGACTAGTTACAAAGGTGTATAAACAAAAGCATGGTGTAGATTATGAATAAGTATTTGCTCCCGTTGCTCGTTTAGAGACACTAAGGTTATTGGACACTCTTATGGCCTAAAACCAGTGGAAAATTCATTAAATTGATGTAAAGTCAACCTATCTAAATGGTGCTCTTGAAGAAGAAGTATATGTGAAACAATTGAAAGGATTTATGCTTAAAGGTCATCAAGATAAGGTGCGAAGTTTAAAGGTTGTCTGCATTTATGCGGATGGCCTCATTCTTATGGAAAATAATTTACAAGAGTATGATGATTTTGAAAAAGTGATGGCATAAGATTTGAGGTGAGTGATATGGGGCATATATCATATTATGTGGGTATATAAGTAAAACAATAGAGTGATGAGATATTTATCTTTCAAGAGTCGTATGCAAGAAAGATTACAAAAAAAGTCTAAGCTGATAAATTGCAATCTTGAGAATACTCTGATGGAGTGCAAGGTAAAACTCTTCAAAAAGGATGGAGTAAGGAAAGTCTACTTAACCACATTTTAAAGCTTTGTGAGAAGCCTAAGATACTTGACATGTATTATACCTGATATATTATTTGTCATAAGATTAGTGAGTCGGTTTATAGAGAATCCAAATGAAGAACACATGCGAGTCACAAAGAGAATTCTTCTATATTTGAAAGGGACTCTTGATTATGACATTTTTTATACTTCTTCGAATGAGGCTCACTTAAAAGGATATTGTGATAACGATTATGCAAGTGATATTGATGACTGAAAGAGTACTTCGGGTTTATATTTTTGTTTCGAGAAAATGCAATTTCAGGGTGTTCAACGAAACAATCAGTTATAACACTCTCAACATGTAAATCAAAGTATGTTGCTACAACTACCGATGCATATCATGCAAGAGATTGCTACAGGAACTTCATTTTGCTAAAAAAGAAGTGATTAAAATTATGTTAGACAACAAATCAACCATCCTCTTGCAAAAAATCTAGCATTTCATGATTAGAGCAAGCATATAGATGCAATGTTTCATTTTATTCACGATTACGTTACCAATAAGGATGTTGGGGTAGAATACATAAAAACTCTTAATAAAATAGCCAATATTTTTACAAAACCTCACAAGAAAGATGGTTGAAGTTGTGAAGAAGTGAAGTTTAAGGGGGTTGTTAGAGAGTTTTTCAATTAATTAAATGTGACTTCTAGTCTTCAACAATAGAGAATGTAAGCTAAGTTTTGAGAAGACAAACAGATGTTTTTATTGGTGAACCAAATATGAATTTAAAGCTTATTAAGTCCAGTTTTAAATAGTGTAAGTTTCAGTTTTAATAAATTTTCTAAAAAAAATTATAGTTATTTTGTTAAAGGCTATTTAGATATAATATCTGTTATTTAGAATTATATTATGTACAAATAGCTGATATTTAATCCTATAAAAAGACTTGTAATTAATAATTGTTACAAAGCAGAGATAAAAAGTGAAAATATAGAAATAAACTTTGATCCGGTCAATCATTTCTTTTCTTCTTCCTCATATGTGCTGATAATCCAAGCTTGTAACTCGCCGTGGCTTCCCTAACTTCGTTGTAAAGATACACATGTAAATAGGAAAATTACTAAAGCTAAAGGCTATAATAGCGGCTGATGAAGGTGTAACAAAATAACCACTAAATCAATTTGTTCTTTTTTTTTTTTAATCTCTAGCTCTCTTCCTCTCTTCTTTTCCATTTCCATTTTTTTCACTCCCATCGCCATTTCCATTCAACAACTTGCATCGTAACAGGGGAGAATACACAACTTGTTGGAAGAAGAATATTCAACGAAAATGCGATAGACTCTTTCTATTTCTATCTTCCCCGTTAGTGTTTGAAGAAAAGATCAGAAAAGAAGAAATCGGTTGAGTGGACTTTCATTTTCAAGATGACCTGGGCGTAACACGGCTTTCTACTGTTGAATCATTAAAAATCTTACAGCGATTGGAAGAAAACGTGTGTATACTAAAGATTAGAATACGGCCGGTTCTCATTTACATTGACGTAATTCTGAGTTGAAAACATAGCCCTGTCATATTCTCACCAGCTTTTTTCATCCCTCTCATTGGAAAGGAAAATTGTCAAAGGAACTATCCTCTCTTTTTTTTGTTCACGCGAGTTAGTTTTAGGCGAATTTTAATTATAGGAAGGTACCTTTAAGTTATCTACACTCAGATTAATTTTCGGTCGAATCGGTCGAATCAGATAAGTCCCTTACAGAAGGCAAAATTCTAATCCCAAATTTTAAACGGCTGCATATATGAGAAGGATTCGAACCCACAACCTCACTCAAATCAAAAGAACTCCTTACCAATTCACCAGCGTCTTGAGATTAAGTAACTACTAACTATCCTTTTAATTTATACATTCTTGCAAGTTCCTGGCTCCAGATTAGGTAGGAAGTAGCGTAAGTTTTACGTAACCTATTGAATTGTTTTCTTGGACCACTCCCAACTCTAGAAAACGAAGGTCCTTGCAAAGACCATTTCAACGCCGCGGGAAATAATGATGTTGACCTTGTCCAACCGAAGAATTTACCCTTGTTTTCCCAAGACTGGCCTCCGGTCCTGACTAGGGTAGATTCCCTGGGCCCTATTTTCGTTCCAAAATGAAGTCGTTTTATATCTATTTTACACATAAAACGAGTCATTTTGAAAGCGGAAACACACGGGTTGGAATATAGTAACGTAACAGAGGATAGAGGATTTTATCCCCCTGTCCATTGAGTACCAATCGTGCCCTCTGTCAACTTTATTGTTATTTAACTGCTGTCTGTGAGCGCCCTTGGCAAGCTTTTTGTGAGCAACCTCGAAACTTATCCAACTAACCTTCGTGTTTTTGTTGGCGCCTATTGTGGAAGGCTGCTTAATCTCCATAGACGTATTCTTCATTTCTGCCATGATTTCTTGGAAACTCTTTTGCTTGGTTAGTTCCCTGATGGGAGGCCTACTGCTTTTCCCTTTGCTTGTCAGCTCTGCTGATCCTGATCCCTTGCAGGACTTCTGTGTTGCAGACTTCAACGCCTCTACATCAGTTAATGGGTTCCCTTGTAAACCTGTGGATGAAGTCAATTCAGATGATTTTTTCTTTGGTGGGTTAAGCAAAGAAGGGAACACAAGCAATATGTTTGGCTGGTCTGTCACTCCTGCTAATGTTCTTGCATTTCCTGGCTTAAACACACTTGGGATTTCGATGAACCGAGTAGATTTTGCACCAGGTGGATTGAACCCTCCACATTCACACCCTCGAGCGTCTGAAACTGGTGTGGTCATCAAAGGGAAGTTGCTGGTAGGATTTGTTACGACTAGCAACGTATTTCACTCCAAAGTTTTGACAGAGGGACAGATGTTTGTTGTTCCGAGGGGTCTTGTTCACTTCCAAAAAAATGTCGGCAAAGGGAAAGCCTTGCTTTTCACAGCCTTCAACAGTCAGCTGCCGGGGTCCGCGGTGGCTGCAACAACTCTCTTTGCTTCAAAACCTTCCATTCCCAACGAGGTGTTAACCAAGGCGTTCCAAGTAGACGATGATGTCATTAAGAATATAAAATCCATGTTTGGTTCTTAATCATTTCTAAATATTGTACTAATTCTCATGCCACTATGATTCTATCAATTATAATTCATTGCTCTGTTTGCGATGGCCCCTTAGGTTCTGTTAAACATCACCAGTCTTAAATCTTGGTGACGTCTTCGGGTACTAACCCAGGAAAATCATCGTGAATATTCACTACATATTGGCCACTACTATATACCAACGTGGTTCCCTTGTGTTCCATACATTTTTTTAAAAAAATAGAAATGGAATTAATTAATGAAAGAAGAACAAAAAGTAACAGTTGGGAAACAAGAGATGATCACAACTACATCAAAAGGTTAGGCGGAAAGTTAATAAAAAGGTAGTAAGCCAGGGACAGTAGCTTCCAGACAAATACATTTTTCATATCTTCCCATACCCAGAACCAGAAACCTTGTGTAAAGTCTGAGATGCCAACCGAAAGTTCACATGCAAGCAAATCAAGTCCAAGCAGCATGTTAAGGACGTAAAGCAGAGTAGATAATCGGGCTACACGTTAAATGGAGTTGTTTTGCCAACACAATCTCGCAGATTTCAGACAATATCAAGGAGATTAGTCTTTCTTTTAGAGAAGCTTTGTTCTGGAAACGTCGGATATTACATTTACGCCAAAGCGAATAAATGCAAACTCCTAAGACAACAGTAAAAAGAGGTCTGCTGGCACCTAAATGTGCAGATAAAGAAGTAGTAATATCAACAACAGTCAACCCTGGATCTGTCCAAGAGCACAAAGTAGAGACATATTCTCATATTGCTTTATTAAATGGGCATTCAAAGAAAAGGTGAGAACATGTCTCCAAGTGTTGAGAACACGTGGGACAATATTGGTCAATCTGCATATAGGGAATGCGGTCAGCTATGGAAAGCTTATGTTGAATGGCTAACCATAAAATGAATGAAAGTCTAGGCATTAAATGTTTGCTCCAAACCGTGGCTGCCCATGGAACAGTGGTTCGATGAGGACGCAGGTTGTCACAAATGATGCGATTAGTCAGCTTGGCAACAAGAATATCTTTCCAAAAGAAGGCGTCAGATTCTTGAGGTATAGGGGAATAGTTTGGTTGAAAGTGGCTTAGGCTTCGAGGAAGATTCCAAGAGGTTCCATCTATGAAAGCTCGCATTCGGGTTTTGAATGGGAACAAAGAGAAAGCTCTAAAGATATTTAACTGATGAATTAAGGGGTCTCGACTTGACCAATTATTGTACCATAAAGAAGCTAGTCGACCATCTTTAATAATACAAGAAGTCTCTTGCTGAACTTCATCCATTAACTTCAAGAGCTGGTTATGAAAGAAAGAATGTGATGCTTTCAATTTAATAGCCCATATGCTATTGCCTCTAAGAAAGTAAACATGTAACCATTTAATCCACAAAAGCTTCTTGTCCTCCAAAATCCACCAGAAGCGCTTAAGAATCAAAGAACGGTTACCAGTTTTAATGGAAGAATGTTCAGCCCTCCTCCTTGTTTTGTAAAACAAATATCGGACCATTTCACCTTAGCCGCTCCTTGAGTACCATTGGAATGACTCCATAAAAATTTTCTAAGAATCCTCTCAATCTCCTTGATAATGCCTTGAGCTAAAAATATGTGGGAGGACCAATACACATTTAAGGAGTTAATAATTGATTTAATAAGTTGAAGCTTACTTGCATAAGAGAGCGACTTGTTCACCCAAGATGTAACTCTTTTCTAGATTCTTTCTAAGAGGGGACGACACTTTGCATAGTTGAGCCTCTTGGTCGAGATTGGGAGACCAAGATATAAGAGAGGGGGAGTGTGCCGCTTCATACCCGTGGCCTTTGAAATGAGGGATTCCAAGG
The DNA here is from genome assembly GCA_026770325.2 of Erythroxylum fimbriatum. Classification (NCBI taxonomy): domain Eukaryota; kingdom Viridiplantae; phylum Streptophyta; class Magnoliopsida; order Malpighiales; family Erythroxylaceae; genus Erythroxylum; species Erythroxylum fimbriatum. Next base: position 7,247 of record JANZLH020399143.1, read on the forward strand.
CAGTAGCTTTTTTAGACAATAGAAAATGACTTTTAGTCAAGTTGATCCGCAACCCAGAAATAAGTTAAAAATATCATGTAGAGCCTGCATAAAAGTCTGAATAGACTCCAAGTCAGCTCTACAAAAGAGAAGCAAGTCATTTGCAAAGCACAGATTAGTGAGGCCAAGTTTCTTGCACTTAGAATAATGCTTGAAAAGCGGATTGGAAATAGTCTTCTTCCTGATGATAGCACTAGCATCAGATGGATAAGAGAATAAAGGGTCCAAGAATCTAGCTGAACTATTGGAGAAGACCTGACGCCAGAGATCATTGACAAGGGCCCTATCAAGCTTCTTTCGAATAAACATCCTTGCTTTTTGTTTATTAGACCACGTGAACAAATGGCCATAGAATTTGAGACTCGTTAACTTCACTTGTGCTAGACAGTTCAAAAAAATCAGCAGAATAGTTCCTCAAGCTGATGTTTCCTTGAGCCTCAGATGTGTAGAGTGTAGTGTTGAAACCCCCACATAAAAGCCAAGGTTTGTTGGTATTGCCACTCACTCGGCTAATATTAGTCCATAGATCTCAGCATTGAAACTCAAAGTTGCTAGCATACATAAAAGAGACAAAGAACTCGATATTACCTTGCAACAGAATTATACGAAGATGCATAGCCTGCTCTGTAACGTCAATAAGGTCAACCTTAATCTCATCCGAATTAACACAAACTATTATCCAACAATAAGCGTGGTAACTGTGGTTGGATAACAAACTCCACTATGAACCCAAAATCTGCAGTTTATTCATATTAACCAGCCGAATTTTCGTTTCATGCAAGCCCATCAAAAGAAGTTTTTCTCTCCAGAAAAAATCCTTTAAAGCCAGCAGCTTGGAAGGACAATTTATTCCTCTAACATTCCACGCCAAAATAGACATATTAAGAAGAGGGAGTTGTGAGGCCTTTACCCTTGTCCCGTTGGGATTTTCTTCTTGATATGGATTGTGAGTCTACACTGTGCGCATCTGCATCAATGCCTGGAGAAGGAAGAGAGGATTCGTCAGAACTTACCATTGTTTGAGAGGAATCCTTGTTAGAACTATTATCCTAAGTTGAGGAACCAACAGGCACTATAGGAGAGCTCCTAGGAATACAAGGATCTGGCATCTTAGTCATATCGGCCTTCACTACCTCTGTGATTCCACAAGGCTCTAATGGCTGAGTTAGGGCAAGACTATCCGAGTTATGCACTGGTTCAACTATATGAGTAACATCGAGAGCAGTAACCTCGTGGCCGTCCTTACGCTGCAAAGCATTTTGTCGTTCAAGGGTCAAATTTTCAGCCGACTGGCCTGCGTCCTCTTGATGCATCAATTCCTAGTAGGTACCAGTTTTAAAAGTCTTACCCGTAGGTCTCCAAATAGTATTTTGAGCTTTAGCTTGGGGCCTCCAATGATTGGAAACAACAATGCTGTCCTCCTATAACTGATTCTCAATCCCAAGCTTCATAATCTTTATTTCATTAGGTAGTTCCTTAAACACCTTTATACTAATGCAAAGACGGGCATAATGTTGGACCCCGAAACTTTTTCTTGGAAAGAATGAATATTTTGTATATTTATTGTGTAAATTGTGGAAATTGAATTGTGTTTGAGATAAATTGGATGAAGAGTATTGTGGTAGTGAAGAAATATGTGAAATCGAGATAGAAAGAATGAATTGGTTTTGATGACTTTGAGGTTTTAAGGAAATGTGTATGTGTTATGAAGTTTAGGGTGAATATCATGAGTTAATGAAAGTTATGGGAGTTAGAAGTCTGATAGGTTGAATTTCGAGGCCGGTCGCCCAGTCGACTGGAACTGATTCTAGTCGACTGGAATATGTTTGTAGTCGACTGGGAGTGTTTGTAGTCGACTGGAACTTACGAAAATTGTCTCCGTGCTGATTCCAGTCGACTGGAACTGATTCTAGTCGACTGGGATCTGTCGACCAGTCGACTAGTCCATGTATTTTTGCTTTGTTCTGTTTTCCTAACCCAACCTCTTCTCACTCTTTTGCTTATATCTTCTCCGTCCGACATCCGATTGACTTGATTCTCGAAGCGTTGGATTCCTAAGACAATTAACTTCATTTTATTGAAGAATTATGAATTTTAGGAGATTGAATTGAAGGTGATTAATTTTAATCAAGTGAGTTGAGAAAGTTTCCGAACATGGTTCGGTATTTTGCGAAATTCGGGAGCTGTGGAGCTCCGATTGAGTCGATTCTTGAGGCTAAATAAAGCTAAGATATGGGACTTCAATTATGTGAAGGGCTCGAATTTTTATTTAGTCCCTAAGGTTGTTAAATTTTGAGTCAAAGATGGGTCAATGTCTAATTTCGGATTTTGTGCTGGTCCGATAGTATTTCGGCCATAATTTCTTCGTTTTAGATCCGAATTGAGCGCGGTCGGTTGCGTTGGATTCGTATGATCGAGAGGAACAATTCTTTAGTAGAAAGTTTGTCCAAATTATTTCGTTTAGTTGCCCAAAATCAGATCGCAAGGTGTCAGTTTTTCAAGTTCCTGCAGGGACAGATTTGAAACTTCACTTAAAAGGAGGGGCAAATTAGTCTTTTACCCCTCATTTTAAATGACATGGAAGAACACAAGAGGGAATGTCGTTTTGGGGAAAGGAAGGCTCGTCCATTTTAAGCAAAGAAGGGAACGAAAATAACAAAGAAGGAGGAAAGAAGAAGAACCGAAAAAGAGAAGGAGAAGGGAAGGAGGTTCGGCCATGGTTGAAAGGTATGTAAAGTTTGGTTTTTCCATGGTTTTTCAAGAGATTTTCGATGCTATCAAGAGGGAAACATGAGGAAGATGACGAAAGCTTCATCTTGGGCAAGGAAGAATCCGAAATTTAGAGAGAGAAGGTAAGAGGAAAGTTTTGAACTTTGATATTTTGATGAACTCTTGGTTTATTTGGCTTGAGAATTAGATGGGTTTGTGATTTCCATGTTCAATGTTGAGGATTATATGGTTTAATTTGTTTAATTGAGTGATTAGGATTATGTCAAATTTTGAAATTGGGAGTTTTTAAAATTGATGCTTTAGATTGCTTGGATTAGTGATGAATTTGAGATTTCTTAAGTTAATTTTGATGTTTATGCTTTAAGTGAGGTTTAGTTTGAAAATTTGTAAATTGAGAGTTTAGGTAAATTTTGAAATTTGGGGATTTTGTGAATTAATGGTGTAGAATCATAATTAATAGTATGGGTTGGTGAAATATGAAATCAATTTTGAAGAAATTGTAATTTATGGTATTGAATTTGGATAAATTAGTTTAGGCCCGTTTTGAAAATTTGGGGATTTTGGAGATTTTAGAAATTAGTGATTTAAATATCTTGGAATTAGTATGAATTGATGAATTATGACATCAATTTTAAGGATTAA
>JANZLH020399153.1:0-10657 GCA_026770325.2 Erythroxylum fimbriatum
CGAATTAAGAGTCAAAAAGTACATTAACAGCCATGAAAGTGTAGCCAATTTATAAGATAAACTTGGGCTCAATCAGTTACAGAAAGATGTTGAGTAAGCAAATGAGTTTTTTCCCCGTAAAGTGAGTGTTGTAACTTGATGTATTGAATAGAAAATTCAATAATGGTGTAGTATAAATTCAGATATTAAGGTTACAAAAACCTAGTGCAATAAAGAGCATAGAATATGATGTTGAATAAGGGACAACATGAAGTGTTATTCATTGCATTGAATTTAAGATTAGTCTCACGTGAAAAGTAGCAAGACCCAAATTGGCGATTCCTAAATTATGACTCTTTTATTGCGAAGCTGAAAATGAATTCAAATTTTGAAATTTGAGTACGAAAAATGTTGTTGTGTGATTGAAATAAGAAGGATGTGTACCTAATAAAAAAAATGATTGAGTAAGGAGACTACTAGAGAAAGCAAGTATAACCTAAGCTATACATCCAAATAGGAACACGCCGAAACAACAGTTAACGGCTAAGGATGTAGAAGCAAGGGACTGAATGATTGAATTACCAACGGTCTTACGTGTGGGAGATATGCTTAGAACTAATATTTTGGAGCTTATAGAAACATGAGGTCAATGTACAGTTTAAGTGACTTTAAGTATAGCAATTCTCATAGTGATATCAATATAATACTGTATGAGGCGTAAAACGACAAAAAGAGTCGTTCACCCTTACATTGAAATCAAGAGGGCCTAAAAGTAGATAATGGCCAAAATTGATTCGAAATCTAGTTGATGAATGAAAAGAATCAGTAATAAGAGTTAAATGATGCAAGTAAGATAAATGGAATTGGTGGATCAACATCAAAGTTATGGAACATAATAGGATGGACATCAAAGTCGAGAGTATTAATACAAAAGAGATATGAAGTATCAATCGAAAAAGAGAATGTCTTTAAGAGTATCACCTTGCCAAGGTGTGCTAGGGTTAGGTAAAAGATAAACCAAACCTGATTTGACATAGTCCATATGGAAAATAACAAACGTTTCAGATTCATACAGAGTTACATGGATATGTTTAGGAAATATCCTTAAAATTCACTATATGTGTTATTGATGCTGGAAATGAAATTGTGGGTAATCTAAAATATAATGAAGAAACAGTTAAAAGGGTGTGATATTTGAAGAAATGAGTAAAGGGTTGCTTGAATTCATTGACTATAGTTAATTGGAAGGAATAATTCGAATGATAAAGTGAAATGGGAAAACGAAGGAGCATAAGAGGAAACATAACCCGGCTTGTTTGAACAAACAAGTAAGAATTTCGAGGACGAAATTTCTTTAAGGAGGGGAGAGTTGTAACATCCCGATACCTAGGGGAAGGGTAAATATAAGTGAACAATGGGAGTTTAGAAATGCATTTGCATGCTTATGCATATTGTGACATACACATAATTGTGAATAATGAACTCTTTGCACATGAAAATATTGTACATGCATTCATTGACATTCCCGATATAATTGGTAATATATGTGATTTGTTTTGAAAATTTTGGGTTATTGATATTGAAAATTGATTTGGAGAGTGATATTGTTGTTTTGGAATTTTTGGAGAAGTTTAGGAAATTTTTTTGAAATTTTTGGGGGTAATTTTTTGGACTAAAAAAAATGCCAAGTGACAGACCAATTGATAAATGGTAGTAGAATTTATTGTCAATAGCATTGGAATTTTTGGATATATGACTCTAGGAATTTTTGAAAAGTGTCATTAATTAGGGATAATTGGAATTGGGTGTTAAGTCAAAATTGACTTTACGTTTTAAATGATTTTGATGACAAACAAAAAGAAGATGGAAGCTTAGTAGAAAAGCAGACGGAACATACCTTAACAAAAATCAGACGAAGCAGAATACAGAAGGATAAAAATCAGACGAAACGGAAAGACAGACGGAAGCTTTACGGAAAGACAGACGGAAGCTTTACGGAAAGACAGACGGAAGCTTTACGGAAAGACAGACGGAAGCTTTACGGTAAGATAGACGGAAGCTTTACGGAAAGATAGACGGAAGCTTTACAGAAAAATAGACGAAAGAAAAGCAGACAAAAGCTTAGTAGAAAAGTAGACGAAAGATTTACGAAAAGCAGACGGAAGCTATGCGAAGACAAAAAGCAGACGATACAATTATCAGACGAAGGAAGTCGGAAATATCAGTCTGAGGTAGTTATAGAGTTCAACTGACTAACCGTTTCTTCAAAGAATCAAGAAGCAGTTACTCAAGAAGCAGTTGAAGACTCAACTATAAATAAGGAGTCGAAGACTAAAAACTTAACTTTACGTACATTACGCACGAGAGATACACATTCGTATACTGTTAAACTCAAGAGAGTACTGTGCAATCATTGTTAGAGCTATATCGTTTTTGTAAACAAGCTCTATTTTCCTTTCTATTTTGAAAGTGATACAGATAGCCTGAGGAGGCTAAGTGTAAAAGAATACTGAGTGTAAAGAGACCTGAAGAGGCTCAGTAAAAGAATACTTGTAAACGTTTGAAGATAGTGAAATCTCAGAAGGATATCTGAGGACTGGACGTAACCCACGGTTTAGGTTTAGTCAAATTCACATACAAGGAACACTTTCAATATGTTATTCATACATCAAATGCCTCGGATATTCAATGTCTGGAATCAACATAATCACATTCACATAATAATTCAATACAGAGTTTAAAACAAACAATTAATTAAATGAGTCCATATAGGTTACTCACAATTTGCTCTAGAAAGATATTGCCTCGAAGTTCCGACAACATCTGGATGTTTTCGCTCAATATGCTCTTCTATATAATACAACACACATTTACACATATCACAACTTTGCACAATAATATAAGTACTCATTGATGCACAAATGTGTATATGGATTATCTACAATACATGCTCAATGACAATCCCAGGTATATTTCCTTAATTCACACCTTATGATCATTCATACTTCGAAAGTCATATGTGTCTAATTTGAAGTTAGGTTTACACCTCAATAATACAAACTCATTCCAAGTACATCACTCAATCATATCTTGTAAGGCTTGATTATCCTAAGTTCCTTAATCAACAATTATCGATCCTTTCTAATGAATTCAGATGGCCATGAATTTGATGGACAAAAAGAATAATGTGTGAGGAGTTTATGGTTCAAATTTTAAGTCAATCGGAGGTTTGGAGAAGAAGTTATGGTCAAAAAAGGTGAAGGGTATTCAAAATTGTCAAAAATCACTACACCTTCACTGTCACGATCGTGCTTATGATGCAATTCTTATTGGTTGCTCTCTTTCACGATCGTGCATTTTTGATATCTCCTCTCTGTCACAATCGTGCAACTCCTTTGAGGTTCTCTTCTATCACAATCGTGCTTATGCACATTCATGCGACTCCTATGAGGGTTCCTCTCTGTCACGATCATGCTTGTGCACAATCGTGCACTACGCTAGGTGATTCCCTTCTGTCACGATCGTGGACTACCAAATGATCGATATTCAAGCTTCATTCAGCTACTCTCTAACACATATTTTCAGATCAATTCCATAGTCATTTTGAGACAAAAAAAGATGGATTTAGGTAAAACATTCTTCTAAACAATTGTTCTTTTATGTCTTAAGTTTCTAATGACACCAATTTCATACAATTTGGTTTAGTATTCTTCAAGTTATACTCAAAATACTACTGACTATTCTTAAACTGCAATTGCACCCAATATTCAACTTCAAATCAAATTTTGAAGCTGTTAAAGACAAATTTCAAATTTAATTTCTTCATGAAAATTGTAGCCATATGACTCTAATTTAATTCAAATTAAAATCATACCATTTGGTTGTCTACAGATCAAGTTATGGCTAAAAATATAGAAACATGTTCAGTGGAAACACTACATCTACACATTTTCTAGCACACTTCATCATCATTTTCATCTTAGCTCATCTCTTTTGCTTAGTCTATCTCTTCTAGCTTATATCCTCAACATTTTCTCTTCATTCCTACTTCCATTTCAGCTTAATTTCAAAGACAAACAATTCATATTCTATGTTTGAACATAATACCGAAAACATAACATTTACATACATATTCATCATTAAATTTTTGCACACATATCTTTCTCCATTTTCAATGATCTTTCTATTTTAATCTCATCTTTGCAACAACTCATGAAATATTAACCATCATAAACACAAAAACAAGACACCAATATTCTCATTCTTCATCTACAATGCACATGTAATGACCGCTATTCTCATGATCACGTAATATCAATTAATCACCACATTTATTTCATATTCATACAACTCATGAGAATTTATCATGTTACTTACTTGCTAAAACTCCAAGTTCTTCAAAACACCAAGAAGCCCTAACTTCTCATGCAGCGCACATACATCATTATAGGGGTAGGGAGGTTTAGGTTTCTTGTGGCAAATGAAGAAGACAACAAGGTGAGTGTAGCAAGTGAAAGATAATATGAGAACAAGGTTTAACGTTAATGGACGCTGCTGAGAAAATTCGTGAAGAAGATGAAAAAGAAAGCCACGAAGAAGAAGAAGAAAGCAAGAACAAAACAATTAGCTTGGTCTTTCAAGTACATTTGTTGAATAAAGACTAGGCTTGGCAAGTGACAAGTCTATGGGTTTAAACTAGGTTCTCTTATTTAACTATCCAATTAACTCCATTTTCTACTCCAATTGTCTATCAATTTTCAATGACATATGTCATTAAATCCCAATGTCATTTATAAAATTTTCCACTGCCATTTGACTCATATTTCTACTATCAATTAGCAATTGTCTTGTCACTTAGCAATTTTCGTAGTCCAAAAATACCTAAAATTTCTGAAATTTTACTAAAAATTTTGGATCAACAATTATACTCTCCAATTCAATTTTCAATACATGTAAACCACAATTCTCAATATAATCACATTTATAAATCAATTATACCTGAAAAATGTCAATGAATGCATGTACAATCATTTTAATGTGTGCAATAATTAATATTCACACATGTGTATGTTATATTATGCATGAGCATGAAATGCACTTTCTAACTTCTCAATAATCTCTCATGTATACTATTCTAGGGTCCTAACCCTTAACATGGGATAACTAGATGTTACAATTCTCCCCTCCTTAAGAAATTTCATCATTGAAATTCTTACCTGATTGTTTGAATAGGTGGGGGTATTGTCTCCTCATGTGCTCCTCCATTTCTCAAGTTGCTTCCTCACTCGAGTGATTTTTCCAATGGACTTTCACTAGTGGAATTACTCGATTTCTCAGCTGTTTTGTTTGATATCTCACTATCTTGATCGGTTCCTCAACATAACTCAGGTTACTAGCTATTTCGATCTCTTGAGCCGGTAACACATGCATTGGATCAGATTGGTATCTTCTGAGCATACTCACATGAAATACATTGTGTAACTGAGACATCTCATTAGGTAAAGTTAACTTGTACGTCAATGGTCCTATCTTCTCAATGATCTCATAAGGACCAATGTACCTAGGGCTCAGCTTGCCTTTTTTTACTGAACCTCAACACTCCTCGCAAAGGTGATACTCTCATAAACACTTTGTCTCCTACACTGTATTCCATATCTCTTCGGTGCTAGTCCACATTGCTCTTCTGTCTATCTTGTGCTGCTTTAATTCGACTTCGGATTAGTTTCACCTTATCTATAGTATCCTAAATTAGTTCTATGCCTTCTACTATTCTCAAGCCCTCTTCATCCCAATATAGAGGCAATCGACATTTCTTGCCATACAATGCCTCATACGGTGTCATTCCGATACTATTGTGATAGCGGTTATTATATGCAAACTCAATTAAAGCTATGTATTGATCCCAGGCTCCTTAAAACTCCAATATACATACCTTGAGCATATCCTCAACAGTCTTGGTTGTCCTCTCACTCTGTCCATTTGTTTGAGGATGCAATGCAATAACTTTGTACCTATAGCTGACTATAAGCTCTTCCAAAATCTCAAAGTAAATTTAAGATCCCTGTCCAATACAATGGACACCGAAACCCCATGCAGTCTAATTACCTAACTACCTCTTTTACATATTTCCAAGCCACTGATGTAGTGAGTATTTTCTCTCACTAGTAAGAAATGAGTCGACTTAGTCAATCGGTCCACCACAATCTATATAGAGTCGTTTTGCCTCGGAGTCTTTGGCAATCCCATAGCGAAATCCATGGTAATTCGTTCCCATTTTCATTCTGGAATAGGTAATGAATGAAGCTTCCCAACTAGAGCTTGATGCTCAGCCTTAATCTGCTTGTAAGTTAAACACTTCGTAACATACTCCGCTTTTTACTTCTTCATTCCTGGATACCAGAAATGCTACTTTAGTGTATTATACATCTTGGTGGTACCAGGACGCATAACATAAGAGATTACATGCGCTTCCTGTTAAGTCAAATTATTCATATATGATTTTGGGATGATTTGGAACTAATTTGACTTATCTCTATGTGAATTTGGAGCTTTATTTGGTTAGTTCTCACATAATTCAACTTTATTGCTTAATAGGTACAAATGGATAGATTTTGGGGCAAGAGGTATAACCTTTGTTGTGGATGTTGGATTAAGGTCATTCAAGTACTTTTTTGAAGAGGACTCTGAGTTCTACAACTTCTGTGAAGACTCCAAGGAGAGATTTTTCCGTTTAAAGGGTCAAAATTACACATTTTTATAGATGCCCAGTGTATGTCCACCCAGCAGACATGATGTCCCTTCAAACAGACATGAGCGGAGTTGGAAAGCTGAAACTTAAGAAGGTCTACTCAGCAGACATTATGTCTGCTCAACGGATATTCACAAGCCAAATTCACTACAGAAACTCGAAAAGGTCCTCTCAGTGGATATGAAGTCTGCCTAACGAACTTGTCAGCACTATGACGATCTAAATTCCCCTGTTTAGCAAAAATTAGGTTTCTTTGAGCCCAAGACACTATAAATACTCATTTTTAAGACCAAAAGAGGGGGTTCTGCACTGAAAATAAGGCTGCACAAAAGGAGGCACCCAAAAGAGGAAAAGAAGGAGATCAAGAGGATTAAATCAAGCATTGGAAGCAATCTTGTTTTGTGTTCTCTCTATCTTCTCCCTCTACCCTTTCTTGGATGTTGATTGTCTTTATTTGTATAGATTCTTTTATCATGTTCTGGAACTAAACCCCATTTAGGGTTAGGGATGTAGCCTACTTTGGGGGATTGATTGGTGTTGAATGAAAGTTCATGGATTGCTAGGAATAATTTTGTGCACTTGTAGATTTTGTTGACCATTTCCTCTAGAATTTCCTTTCTCAATTCATCAACATTAGGCACGCATAGCCTTTACTTTAATTTCTTAATAAGCTTCACTATATTAGGATCTTTGTTCTGTACCATTCTGATCCTTTCATGCAATATTGGCCTCAGTCTTAGTGTGGCTATCAATACCTCATTCTGCTTTAGATTCAACTTCACATTTAGAGCTCTAAATTGAATTAAGCTCAGTAACCTCGATAACTAAATCTGAGCTACACTACTGTTCGACTTTCTACTCAATGCATCAGCCACCACATTAGTTTTTCTCAGATGATACTCAATCGTACAGTCACAGTCTTTCAACAACTCTATCCATCTCCTCTGTCTCATATTTAATTGCTTCTTACTCAACAGATACCTCGAGCTCTTATAATAGGTATATATCTGAAATGTCTCTCCATACATATAGTGTCTCCATATCTTTAGAGCAAAACCAACTGTAGTAAGCTCTAAATCATATACTGGATAATTTATCTCGTGGGATTTCAATTATCTCGATGCATAGGCTATAACCTTGCCATACTGCATCAACACTCATCCAAATCCTTGATGCGAAGCATCATTGTGTACTACATATCCTCCAGTTCCTTATGGAATAGTTAATACCGGTGCTATAGTCAACCGATGCTTCAGTTCCTTGAATCTTTTCTGATAATCATCATTCCATCTGAAAACTACATTCTTCCTCCGAAGTTTAGTCAGAGGGGCTGAGATCAATGAGAACCCTTGACAAACCTCTGGTAATATCTGGTTAATTCTAGGAAACTCCGGATTGCTGTTACATTCTTCAGAGCCTCCCACTTAATTACTGCCTCTATCTTCTTTGGATCCACGTGTATGCCTTATCCAGTTACTACGTGACCCAGAAACACTACTTGATTCAACCAAAACTCACATTTACTGAATTTGGCATATAACTGTTCTCCCTTATAATCTGTAAGATTGCTCTCAAATGCTCAGCGTGCTCTTTTATGCTCTTTGAGTACACTAAGATGTCATTAATAAACATAATTACAAAATGATCCAGGTAGGGCTGAAACATCTTATTCATCAAAGCCATAAATGCAGTTGGGATATTAGTTAACCCAAATAGCATTACTAAAAACTTAAAGTGCCCATACCTGCTCCTGAATGCAATTTTTGGTACATCAGCCTCTGCTATCTTCAACTGATAGTACCCAGATCTCAAGTCCAACTTAGTGAACACTCGAGCTCCTCGAAACTGATCAAGCTAATCATCAATTCTAGCAACAGGTACTTGTTTTTCACTGTTATCTGATTTAGTTGCTTATAATCGATGCACAGTCTCAGAGTTCAATCTTTCTTCCTCACAAATAAGACTGGAGCTCCCCATGGTGATACACTAATGAAACCCTTTTCTAGCAACTCCTATAATTGAACCTTCAATTCCTTTAGCTCCATAGGTGCCATCCTATATGGAGGAATACATATAGGAGCAGCACCTAGAACTAAGTCAATCGTAAACTCTGTTTCCCTAACTGGAGGTAAACTAGATAATTATGCTAGAAACACATCGAGGAATTCCCTAACAACATGAATGTCCTGCACATTCCACTCAGTTCGGTATCAACTCTGTGGGCTAGATAAGCCTCATATCCTCCTTGCATCAACCTCAAAGCACCTACAACTAAGATCAGTCTAGCTTGCACTGCTTGACTAATACCTCGGAAAACTGCTCTCGACTGATTAGGAGATTCTAATATAACCTCTTTAGTATAGTAATTCATGATAGCCCTATGAGCAGTGAGCCAATCCATGCATAGGATAATATCTATCTCCCTTAACTGTAGTACAATCAAATTTGCCTCCAATTCTGCCTGATCAATTCGAATCAAGCACCTCTTGTAGACTTCTCCTATTACTGTAGTACTACCTATAATTGTACTCACATTTAATCCATGTTTCAACAGTTCTCTATTATAATGCAACCTAGATATTAGATGCAGTACAATAAAAGAGTGTGTAGATCTAGGATCTAGCAATGCAAAAGCTTCATAAGCAAAAATAAACAACACACCTGCAACAACATTTGGAGAATCTTGAGCCTCCTGTCTGGTCATTGCATAAACTCTAGCTTGAGACCGCGGTCGGTTGCTCCACACCTTAGTCCTGACAGTAGGACTCCCAGAACTCATCCTGCCTCTACCACGACCTCTCTGTCTAGACCTACTTGCTCGGCTCTGGTTGATAGTTGTTTCAGTTATTGATCCCCTCTCACACTAGACTGTGCTCTAACAATGGCAGGACAATCTCTGATTCGGTGCTCAAAAGAGCCATAACTGAAACAAGCTGCTGATAATGTCTTATATTCACCACCATGTCTCTTTCCATAATGCTCATAGTTAGACATCTGTGGTGGTTGCATACTGTAAGTCTATCCTCTAGATGCCTGACCTATACTAGAGTAACCAAAGCCGCCTCCCTGCCTAAACCCAGACTGTCTCGATCTCAACTGTGATTGGGATGATCTACTCTAGCGTTTCCTAAATCTCTTGCTAGATTCAGCTTGAAATTCACCAGGTTTCTTCATTCTAGACTCCTACCTATACTTTGCCTATCCCACTCTCAATAACTGCTCAATTCTGATCGAGGTAGCTGTTAACTTAGTGAAACTACTCAAGTTGGTGATTGTTAGGCTTGCTACTCAAGTTGGTGATTGTTAGGCTTGTCCTAATCTCCATGTTCAACCCGTCTTTAAATCTCCTAAACTTGTATCCTCAGTAGGAATCAAGGCAGTAGCATACCCCATCAATTCATTGAACTTGATCTAATATTCTGCCATGGATAATTTGCCCTGCTTCAGATCCATAAATTCCTTCATCTTTTTTTCCAGGTAGATCTTGGGCATATAGTTCTCTTTGAAGACCTTCAGATAGTCTTCCCACTTCAAGTTATAAGGCCTAGTGGTACTGCATGGAACAGTTTTCCACCATTGGTATGTTGGGCCTTGCAGTAAGGAAACTGCATAGTCAAACTTCTCGTTTAACTCACAGTCCATTTGATAAAAAACTCTCTCTGTTCTCTCTAACCATCCTTTGGCCTCTACAGGGTCTGTACTTCCGTAGAAGTCCACAATATTAGCCCCGAAAATTTTTCTTTAAGTTAAGCATGATTAGATTGAATTAAGTAAATTAAGTTAGCATTAATTAAGTGGATATATCATTAATTAATATATGACATTAAATGAAGTTAGTTGGCATGAAATAAACGAGTTAAGGAATTTAATGTGTTAGTTGAAATTAAATGAAGTTAGTTAGAATTAAATGTGTTAGATGAATTTAAAGAG